>UELX01001830.1:0-37933 GCA_900480035.1 Eupelmus urozonus
GGCTTTTACTTTTTTTAGTTTTAAACGACGTCGCGAAAGACGAACTTTTGTAATAGTGTCACTTATTTTGAAAATCTACAAAAAATTTACTTTTAATCATAAGCAATAAATTTAAATGAAAAAAAATAATGTATTGTTGTTAAAACTCCTATACAGAACAAATACACACAAAAATCAATAAAGCAATTCCAAACAAAACCTAAAAAAATTTTGCATTCACTAAATAAATAAACTCAAATAAAAATTCTTCCAGCCCTGTAAAAACAGCGCTAGCCAGTCCGACGTATAAATTCGGACTCCTCGAAACTTAAAAGCCGGCAACATCGAAAATTCATGTCCGCCGCAATGTGCAGGAACTCGCGGGAGTCGCGGCCCGGCAATACATACATACCCCAGCGCTAAGAAACGACAGAGCGAAGCCACACTGCGAAGGAGAAAGAGCGAGAAGGAAGGAAGGAGAGAGTTAGCGGGCGGGCGCAAGGTTGTAATTTTAGCATCGAGCGAGAGAGCCCCGAAGTACGTCCAACCTGTCCAAGTCTAAAGGCTATTTGCATAGGCGATATTATACCCCGCGTCCCTGGCTCTTCTCTCTCTCTCTCTCGCTCCTTTCTCCGATTCTCTCTCTCTCTCTCCCCGCCGGTCCGCTTTGTGTGCCTTCTCTCGCGCGACGAGGACGTCTTGGGATCTCGAGAATTGGATTAGTAGTGGTTCACCCCGAGAGTAAGACTTGGACTATACTCAATTTGAACTAAGATCGCGGCCGTCCCTCCCCCCCTTAACGCAGCTCTCTCTCTCCCTCTCTCCGTGGAATGGGCAAATTGCCAAATCAGTTTTACCTGATCACCTATTCAGACAAGTTGGATGTATCCGCGGGAGATCGAACCTTGAGGAATATTTCACTTTTCCAGAGAGTGTAACGAGCGTCTACGGCTGCTGGGATACTTTTGCCCGCGCTGTATCTGCAAGTACGCTTACAATATTGTAACGCCGATGGTCGGGTCTGCTCTTTCCGCGTTATTGTATATTTCTGCCGTTGATGTTTGAGTGTATTTGCGTGTATAGGTATGTTAAGGGGGTGTGTAAGCTTCGGGTATTCTCGGACGCTGGTAATGAAAGTCAAGGGGGTGGCTTTTATTGTTCCGTCGGAAATGATCTCCGAGACGTTTTACTCGCTGCGACAAATAATGCAGTCGGCTTTAATTACTTAACATTTCACTTTCATTCTCATTCAACGTTTCTTACAACCCTATCTCAAAAAACAAATCAAATCAAACATCTACCTCACCCAGCGCTTTAAAAAACAAAAGCTACCGAAACAACCGAATCCAGCAGAAAAAACACCACGAACGAGGCAATCAAAGCATCCCCCGGAACACGCCGGAATCCCGCCTAGAAAAACATCAGGCAGCGTCCACACGTGCTCTCGCCAGGACAAATCGAATCCTCCGTCCCCTCCTTTCCCCAAACCCTTCCTTTCTCTCTCTCGTCCCCGCCTAATGCGACATAAGAAAAATCTACATTCCCTGACCATGGCCGCTTGCGCGTCCGATATATCGATTCGACGTCCCCTTAAAGGCCCCCTTATACGCATAAAAATTGTAGCTTAAAATGGCCGCGTACAGCATTACCGGGAAAAAAGCGTAAAAAATGCAGGACGCCCGGCTTTCCGGGGCAGTTAATTTGGGGGAAGGCCAGTCCTCCCTCCTTCGTCTCTGTCTCGTTCTCTCTCTCTCTCTCTCTCTTTCCACCCTATTTGGCTAACTCTCCGCTCCCTACACGCGCGGATCCCGCTCTGGAGTCTAATAAAAAGCATCGCCGGGATACGAGAGAGAGAGAGAGAGAGAGAGAGAGAGAGAGAAGCCGGCCGAAGGTCGGAGAAGGAGAGAGATAGGAGCGAGACGAGGGATGGCGGGGTCAGAAGTCCATTCGGAAAATGGAGGGAGCCCCGGCGCCCCGACGCTCGCTCGTCCAACTAAATCTACCCCGATAACGCTTAGCTATTGTCCAAGCCGGCCCGTCCGTCCTCCACCTTCTAATCGTCTCCCTCATTACCTAACCGTCCTCCTTCTCTTTTTACTCCGACGTATCGTCAAACTCGACGCTCGCGGAAGTCTAACCGTGCGATTCCCTTAGTTCCTTGAATTTTCCTTATTTTTCCCAGACCGGCTGGACTAAATTTCTCCGGTCTGTTAGCAAGACGTATGGGTCGGAGAGAGATAGCGAAGCGCGAGAGAGAGAGAAGCTGCGGCGAACTGGCCAGGGTTCGACTTCCGACTTTCCCGGCGGAAAACATTGAGTCCGAGGGTGGCAGCCGAGAGAGAGAGAGAGGATTCCCCCCTGCTCTGGGTTTAAACCTTCCCTCCTTTTCCCAGCTCCTCCTGCTGGCCTCTCTGTCTCTCTTTCTATCCCGGACGACGCTATAAATTTTATCCCTCGGCTCTATACTCCCGGCGACGCCACCGCTGCTGCCGCTGCTGCTGCTGCCTTCTTCTCTCTATATCTACGTTCTTGCAGTCTCTCCTTTTTCGATATATACGAGTAAGGAGGAGGAAGGTTAAGGGAGAAAAGCCCTCTCTCTCTCTTGCGCTCGGTCTCTCTTCGTCTGTGTTTCTTTGTGCGTGCGTGGAAGCGAGCGCACGCCTGTCCATTGGGCTAATTTTATGTGCGCTTTGATATATACTGGAGGGGTTTCGGAGGGGGGCTAATAAACGGGTAGGGTGGCTGTGTACTTTACGAAATCAAGATGTTTATTGGAATTTTGAGAGAATGGAGAAGGCATTCTTATGGCTCTGCGGCCATCATGTATTATCGTTTTTTAGCTTTATAAATTAAAAAAGAATTATATCATAAAAAATATGTGTGTAACTATTTTCAAACTCGTTATATATTTTATATCTTCTTAATAACATTAATTATTGAAAGAAGGAAATTTTATTAACTGATATGGATTATTATATTTTTGTTTTATTGAATTTTTTCTGAACGTTTCATTTTTCATACGCCCTTATTCCAAACATTAACAATAAAAAGGAAAGGTTTTGTCAATGTCTATACTGGAATTAAAACTTTTTAAAGCAATGTCAAAGTTTACTCCATTTAATCATCATTTCCAAACAAATATAGTAGAATCAATTATGAATTATATAAAGTTAATTATTTCTATAATTTTAACTACATTTAATTAAGCAAATATTTTTTATTGAAAATATTTTTTTATTTTTGATTCCAATTATAATTTAAGTCTAAAATAGTAAAACGTACTGTTACAACAAGAATTATTATTTTGTAATCAACAGAAACTAATTTATGTACATAAAAGTAATTATGAAACTAGTGTTTTCTAACATCGATGAAAATCCATTTTTACTCATCAGTAGTGTCAGCTCGCAGTAGTGCGGCAGTCGGTCCTCTGTAAGATCCTCTATACTATTTCAGTTTGCCTTACCTACTGTCCTCTAGCAAGCATTCCGTTATTTTTCTTTTTCCTTTGTGTAGATCAGATACGAACTAAACAAAGCGACAGGACGATTGTTCTTAAAAGTTAATATATCTCTAAACTTAAAACAAATCATATAAACATTAAAACTAACATTTTTTGTTCTATATAACGCAATAATTTTTTTTTTTTCAATTAAAAAGAAAACATATACTTTAAAAGACTCTCGACGAATTGCCGAGTCCGACCACGTTGTTTACGGACGCTTAATAAAAAAGCCAATAAAACATAGGTGCGCTTTGCGGACCACAGGCAGTAGAGCGCGGTAAGAGAGAAAGGCTTGGTCTTGTATTAGAAGAAAACCACACTATTTACTGCCCACAAAGCATTAAGAGTGTCTTAACACCGCATGATATTTTCTGATGTCATTCTAGAACGACTTGCACCATCTGAAACTCTACCTGCAATGAATTACACTTTTTAGTTTACATCTTATAAATGATATACCATAAATAAATAAGTAAATAAATAAAATGTATTTCTATGTATATATTTTTAATATCGATTAATAACTACTGAAAAAGCAATCTACAATAAAGCTTATATCAAGTTGTGCAATACAACAGAAAATTATAGAAATGCCAACTTTAATTACAACTTGCAACATTTTTAACGATAATCAACATCAAACCTAAAACGCATCACACTACCCCCACAATCGCTAACACACCACCCAACCTCCCAAAAAAAACCTTGACTCTCATTTCCATCCTTCTCCAGACCAGCCTCAAAACCAAACGCGCGTCTCTTCACGCGTTTTTCCAAGCTCAATCGCCTCTGCATCGCTCGCGCGCGCGGCAATTTCACGCTCTAGCAACTCGTTTGAAGAGCTCGCCTCTCTCTCTCTCTCGAGCATCTTTGCAGCCAAGCCTTGGGCTGGCTTCCGGACGGGAAATACTCGCCGCGGACTCACCTCGAAAACGAATCTTACAGGGGATTTAACACGGGGGCCCTTCTTCAGCCGGCAACTTTTTCGCCACCATCGGAGAAATCCGATTTTCTTGGCCGCCTATCCGCGCATGGGTGTGATGTGCCATTGCCGACTGGTGTCTCATTGCTTTTTCGCCGATTGATCCCGCGACGAGGCGTGCGTCCTGATTGCATTTTCGGCTTGTCGTGGGTTTTGCTGATTTCGTGCTGGGCAATGGTTTGGAATTTTATTTGGTGAGGATGGGAGGTGGTTTGATAGGTGTGAGGGGTGTGATGGGCTTTTGGGAATTGTTGCGATTGTTATGCTTATTTTACTTATACTTTATTGTTCATTCATCCAAATGTATTATATTTACAAATAAGAGAACTTTTTTAATGTTTTAACTCGGCAAACACGAGACAGTCAGATCGCCAAAAAAGAAAACTATTTAATTGACGTCCTTATCTGATGGTTATTGTGGAATTGCTTGCGTATGTATAAATTAACTGTTTTTCACATTCGATCAAAAATTCCATAAAAAAAATATATTTAAATATAAGTTATCAATTATTATTTCAAAGTTGTAAAGGATCCTTGCGAAGCTCAGACTTGATAAGGCTCCAACGCTTGAGCCATCGGAGTAGCGGGGGGAAAAAGTTTTATGTAGGGGCGGCTGGAACACTATTACACAGGAGCAGGTTAGCACACATCGGATTTCTTGTATATATAGCGCAATTGTATCGCCGATCAAATAAAAGTTGAAACTTTCATTACTACCAATATTTGTACTACCAATATTTCGCACTTAAAATTGAACTTTATTACTGATTTTTTAATTTTTAATTACAGTGTTTCCTCAGCAATTTGTATGCTTCCATGGTGTTTATATTATCTTTTATCGTAGTAGAACTGTAAAAATCATATAACTTTTATGTTTCTGTCCCAATTTATTTTTTGTCGCACTTCTGAGAAAAAAACTAATTAAATTAGTAGTAAAGTAGTTTGAAAAGAAGGACTCACTAAAACTAACTAAACGTACTAGACTTAATTCAGAAATTAACTCACAAAAGACTACTTGTACATATTCAATTCTTCCGCAACTTGAAAAAGTTAAACTTAATCCCTATACAAACAATTATTATCTTTGCACTAAAGACACAACTCGCTCAACAAACTATCCCTACCAGTCACTCAACCATCCCTCAAACCTCCTCTACCCCCAAGCTTAACCCACCCATCACTCCAAAAAAATTCGAACCCATAAAAGTCCACCTCCCCGCAAAAAAAGCCAGCCTCGACGACAGCAGCAGAGAGAAGTACATACCGCGCGCAGCTATCCGCGAAGAGCAGAGAGAAAGACGGGGGGCATATTCGCTCTCGCGGTTCGTTAATAAAAGAGGAAAGATGAACTTTCCTTTCACGGCACGTCGGTGCGCTTTCGCCGGGCGCGGGCGCATAGCAGCACGGCGCGACATACGTATATAGCTGCGCTCTCTCTCTCGCTCGGCTATAGCTTGCGCACGCGAGGAGAAAGAAGGAGATTCGCCTTTTCCACGAGAACGACCCTATATCGGAAAGACATAAACGCCCGGAATCCCGGCCGTAAATTAGGATCCGACAAAATGCCGGACTACTCAAGCATTCGTTTTTCGCCCTGCTGCTGCTGCTGGAAATGTTGCATGTATATATAGGTGGGAGTAAGCGTGTGCATGGAGCTGGGGTAGTGTGGGTGTGTATAAAGGGGCTGAGGGAAAAGTCAGCGCGGGCGCAAGCGTATAGTATCGCAAAACGAGCGCACGGCAACTTCGTGACCATCGGAGTGCTGCCGCGTTTTTATACGTGGAGGAGAAGTTTTTCCTGTGGTTGTATGGAGGGATGCGCGTGCTTGGGCAGATAGGGGATTTTAGAATGGGGAAATTTTGCGATTTACATTTTTATTTGTGGTTTTTGTGTTTCGTGTTTTTTGATTAAAATTATTTTCGTTATTTTCTAATTGTTTAAATTATATCCTCTATGTAATCCGGTTTTTTTTTTAAGTTAAATTAGATTATGGCACTATACATTGGTTGCGTATTAGATGGGCAACAGGTATAAAGTTTATGATAATTATAGTATAATACAGTGTATCGTAAATTTTTACTTCAATATTCCTAAAAGACAAGCATATTCCTTATAAAGACAAGCATATTGAATGATCTTTTAAGTGAAAAAGAAACCATTTTAAAATGGAGGTTGGACATCCCACAGGAACATAATTACCAACTTTTAAGTCTAACTTTTTTATGCAGATCCAAAGCTTACAGTTTTAATGAGTAAGCTCTCCTTACGGTTTAACGCAGTAACTTTGATCTTATTTACAATCATTCGCAACTATCTATACTACTAACTAAATCTTTCAATACCTATAGCGCAAAACAGTACTATTTTCAATTTTTTCCATTTAGACAAAACTAACGCCTCATATCGTCCTTCCATTTCTTAGAATTTCGGTACAATAAGGATCCAGCAAGCCCCTGATACACGATTCGTCCATGACACGCTTACCTGCCCGACTCCAGCAATAAAGAGGGTCGGAACGGCGAAATTCTCCGCGAATCCCCGGCAATCTTCCCCGGCAAAAAAAAAATCAAAATTCACGTGCGGCCTCCGCAGCTAAAGCCCGAGACGCACATATCCACGGGAATAAAACGCCATTAAAAGAGTTAAGGACCTTTACGATCGAACGAGCGCTCGCGCGAGGCCAAAGCCCACACATGGCCACACACACACACGCATATAGCAGCGCGTGTGTAACGAGGGTGGCACGATTTCAAGAATGCCGAGCACGTCCTCAACCAATGCCGGCAGCCAGGCAGTAAAACAAATACCTCTTCTACTCCCCCCCACCCCCGCGATCTGATCGTCCTGCTCTCTCTCTCTCTCTCTGCGTGTGTAACACGACTCCATGAGCATGGCCATCATATCTGGCTATATAGCATACGGCCACGGGACTAGCTAGCGAGAGGCTCCCTTTCATGGCTCTGTTTCCGCGAGAAGCGCGGAAGTCGCATGTGCGCGCAGCCGAGCCTGGAGAGGAGAGCTGTAAAAATGGATGGCGAAGCGAGATCGCGAAATTTTTGCGGGGGTGGGGTGGACGCCCGAGCGGCTGTGACGAATGATCGGGAGCTCGGGGGCGGTGTGCCAAAATCGAAAATCCGGGGGGATGTCGGTGGTTTGGTTTTTTTTGGAGAGTGAGCGAGGAGAAAACAAGTTTGATTTTTTTGAAGTTCTATTTTTTTATTTTTTTTATAAAATGTTTGAATTGCCGATGGTTTGTCACGGTAAAATTATTAAAAATAGTTACAATTAATTTTCTATGCATAAAAATATATTTCTCCTAAAGCTTCTACAAAAACGAACACACCTACTCAGTCTCGATAATTGCTTCCAAGGCCTAATCGCTCGTCACACAACCACCCGACATCAAACTAAAAAAAAGAGAAACGACAAACATTCAAAAACGCGAGTTCACAATAAACTCGAGCACAGCGAGCTCTCGGTCGGACGCAAATGTCCTCCTTTGAAAAGTAGAAAAAAAGTGTCCTCGACGCAATGTCCGGACAGAATGACAGACGGCTGAAAGAAGTGGCCAATGTGGGCTGGTTTCGGCGGCTCGCGTGACACGCGCGGGCCGCCTTTGTTTTTTCAGCCCTTTGATCGAGTGTTTGAACTTTTCCTTTGTGCCCCGGCTTCTTCGCGGCGCGCACGCTCAGCCCTTTTCCTTCTCGGCTTGCTTCTCTTTTTTTTTCAACGTGGTCCCGTTCCGTCCTTTATTTCTCGCTCGATTTTTAATTTGTCTTGGTTCTAGAAATCATTTGGATGGCTTGTGTGAATGTAAGGGGATGGTTTTTTTCTAGTGATTAAAAGGTGGTTTGGAAGAAATTTAAATGGTTTAGAGGATTTTGAGTTTTATTAAAAGCAAACGATTTTGAACTTTGAACTTTTAGTAACTAGAGTTATATTTGCGTTAAAACAAAGATATATTAAGATTTGTATTCTATCGTTCGTGGATATCAATAATAAGACGTATGGAATTGATCTTTAACAAATCAAGATGCAGAAATATACCAGTTTATTTTTAACTGCTTGACAAACAGTTAAAATTAAACTGATATATTTTCAGCGTCATCTGTTGAAGATCAAAATTTCACACATCCAATAATTAAACAAAAACTTTACAAATCCGAATATTTGTTCATGCTGATTTAAAAACAAATCATTTTAATATATTATAATAAAATGATAATAATAAATAATTTATAAATAATAATCAAACAACAATCAAACCTACTTACAATCTATAAACGTCAAAAGTGAACAGGTACATCCTCTAATGTACACATCACCATCACAATGACCAGCAGTCATCTCTCCTACCCACCTGCATCCCGTGATCTAGTTTTCACCTTCCCGGCCTCCACCCAACAGAAACCTCTCCACACTCAATGGACCAGTTTTCACCTGATACAAAACGCTCGCTCACTTTCGTACCACTCGCGGACCGCGCGAGAGCAAAGATAGCCCAACCACATCCCAAACGAGATACACAGAGGGGTCAGTGAATTCCCGATTCCGATACGGGACAGGAGAGGAGAGCGAGAGAAGCTGGCTCTGCCGCCGCGGGACAAAAAACCTGTCGATCCGCGCGTGCCGGCGCATCCCATTATTCCATCAACGCGCGCGCGTGCCGGAGAAGAAAAACTGGTCCACTGACGCGCGCAGGGGATGCTGGCTGCCGCCTGTAACAATGGCCAGTGTCCAGTTAGCGAGGGCAAGTTTTGGAGACCGCGAAATTGCGGTGGCCTTTTCATGCCGGGATGTAAAGCGGTTCATCTTTGGAAAGGGAGGATGGGATGCTCCCCTCATTGTCGAGGCTAGTTTGTTTACATTAACGTCGAGTTACCGATAGGGGCTAGTCATTTTTGTTTTGACAGGAGGAATGAGACGGAGGAGAAAAATGAGGGGTGGAGAGAGTGTGGAGGCAGCGAGGCGCGAAAATGGTTCCGGTATTTGCGGATGATTAAAATTTTATCTTTGTGAGACTGAATAGCTATTGTAGTTTGTATGATATTGATTAACTACTTTTACTGATTCTTATTTTTTATGTAAATAAATTCATATTTTTCGTAATATATTTTCTTAGAATTTTTTTTAAATATTTGAATACCTAGATGCAGATTCCTTTTTATTCTACTTATATTTATAAAGTTATTAAGAATAATTAATTGTTAGTTTGATTAAAGGTTACTATTAAGTTTATTTACGTTAAATTTATTTTTCAATAATTATTAATTATACTTAGAAGAATTTTGTTAAACATAGTAGAATTTTAAGAAAGTGTAACAGATAGTACGGTTTTCATATTTTCAAATGTATAAAGAGATAATCATTTTATTCCAGTCAAATTATTAATATCTATTTAATTTAAAAATTTTCATTAAACTTAATAAAGAAAAATTAAAATTTATAAAAGATTTAAAAATAAAAATTCTATGTTCGTATTCAATAGTAAATCATTGGCTATTAACGAAAAGGACGCCCCTTCTGGTAAGAAGTAGAAACCGTTTTAAGGGATGAAGTGTCGATAATGTAGAAAACTTACCTAATCCGAGGGTCAATGGTTAGTCTAGCCTAGACCATCCGAGGTACTATTGTGATCGCAGTCGATAAACACAATCCATGCTCCATTGGTACACCGTACACTATTTATACTATTTTTTACTTTACTGATTGTCGATATAATACTCGAAGAAAATTTTAAAATATTATTAGATTTAGGTAAAAAAGAAAAGTTTGAATTTTATTTTAATTTTTCCATAATTTTACATCGCATAAAACTGTTATACAACATTTACTACTCTTTTAACGATGCCTGTTAAAAACTTTTTATGGAAAATGAGCTAAGAAAAGCAATATACTAGTTCATCAAAAACAATAAGTATTCTATTTGTTCTAATTAATACTTTCGGTTACACCTAGAATAGCTGTATACTTTCTAGACCAGCTACACCTGTAATAGCCGTTAAGTAAAGTGGATGTTGTAAAATTTGAAAGACCTTTTTGATACCTACAAATTACTTTTTAAAAAAACAATTGTTCCAAAAAAGTTAACGGACAAGTGTAAAATGTAACTGTACTATAAGTGATTTTTATACCTGGAATTATGCTACCGGCATAAATAGTACACCTTTCTAACATTTTTTTGTATGCAATTACTTAATAAAAACGGGTAAGGAAAATAAATATAAAATTGAACTAGACCCACAAGTAATTTTAAAAACATTTTATTTTTCTGCATTGGCACACTTGTATTTTTTTTTATTACAACGCTTACTAGCGCGGCAAATTTTACGACAGATGGATGAAAGCAGAATCGCTAATCATACAGGAAGAATATACAACAAAAGGAATAATACAGAGATGGCACACCATCGACATCGTTTTTTATGCTAATAGGTAAAGGTCACTGGCTCGAAACGAGCCTTTCGAGCAATTCTAATAGCTCGTTGGGTATGGGCAAATAGCACATGGAACACGTACTTTCTTCATCATCAATTAATAACTATTTCACCATTTGCTATGCCAGCCTCCGTGACCGTGCCAGCCATGTCCGTAGGACGGCCAGATGGGCCAGCCTATGGACCAGCCGCTATGACCACCGTGCCAGCCGCTGTGTCCATGCCAGCCGTGACCACCTGACCAACCGTGACCACCTGACCAGCCGTGACCGTACCTGCAATTATTTATTATAAATGATAATAAAGAATGTCTATAATTGATGTTGTTATATAAATGTAGCAAACGGTCTATTTTTTATTACAGGATTATTTTAAATGCTTTTTATGTAATGAGAAATAAAAAATTATTCAACATTAATTTTTATTTATTGTGTGTTGTAAGATGTAGTTTATTATAATTTATAATATTGAATAAAATAGAAAATCATATAAAACTCTGGGCCAAATTATTTTATATTGAATTGATTTTGAAATTGATTTACAATTCCTATTTTAAGGTGTATCTCTTCATTTTTACTAGATTACTGAATTTTAGATATGGATTGATTAAAGATAAAAAGCTTTAAAACGACAGAAATGTTTTTATCAATTTTAAATCTATATGGTGGATTAATCTAAAATTTTCCAAGAGTATTCTTGAAAATTAATTCTGCGAAAAGGATTTTGTAACTCTCTATTTTGTTGAATTAAATGAAAAACAAATTATATATTATATCATAACTGCCGTAAAAGCAAAGTATTTCAAACAAAATATCAAATTATATATTACACCGCAACTACTGTAAAGGCAAAATATGTCAAACATCTTAAGTTTTTGACGAAAGGTGAATGATTTTCAAAATACACGGGTAAGTGCATTCTCCGCTCTAAAAAAAATGTCTTAATTCCTTTAACGTGAAATTTGAGAACTGTAATAGGACGAAACTATTATTTCAATTCTATTAATCAATCCTATGACTATGAATAATTTTAAAGCTAATATTTTAATCTTGCTTAATGTTATCAATAGCAAAGTTGAAAGTAGATCAAGTGCAAATTTAGGAATAATAAAAATACAATGATCTAATTCCATATTATAGATACAGTTTGCTTCAAACAAAAGTTATGCTCACTAAAATATTAATAAAAAAAAAAAATAGCTTACGAAGGCCAGCCATGTCCATGACTATGTATTCCTATAGTATAAGTCGGCCAGACCCATGGACTCCAGCCATGGCTTCTCTTGTCGATTTTCTTATCATCGGCTACTTGCTCGGCCTCCTGAGGCTCCTGGAGAACACCGTTTTGCTCGCGCCCAACATCATTTGACTCATACGGCTTCGATATGATGGCCTGGCCCACCGCCAAACCGATCAACGAGAGCAGCAGCTGCAAAGCACATCCGACATTTACAGATTCAATTCCTTTTCACATGCGCGTTTATTATATTTTTTCTTTTTTGTTTTTTATTCATGATCAAGAGAGTAGGAAACAAAAATCAATGATACAATTTGATTATTTATCTGTTTACGATTAAACACGTATCAAAATTAATATCAACTCTGAAAAGAATGTAATTATAGTTACTAAATTTAAACGGCTTTAAATAAGACCTCAATATTTTCCAAATATTCAAATCGACCCTAATACTTAAAATACCCCTTCATCTTTCCACAAAAAAATCTACATTTCCCATCGCTAAGCTTACCAACAATTTCATTTCACACTGTCTAACGTGCTCAGGCAAAAGCACCCAACTGATACACATTGGCCGATCAGCCGACACTTTTATACCGCGTTCTTCCATACGTCCTCAACTAGTTTCTGTGATTATGGTGAATTCCCGATCCACCGGTACGACACCCGTAGTCCCCCATGCGAGTAACGGCCGACGCCGACGCTAAGTCACTCCCGTTGCAGAATTGCAAAACTCACACCGGCCGTGCGAGCTCTTACGCATCTAGCCCCCTCGTCGTGCTGCCGCCCTACTGCATAGCAAGAGATACAAAAAAACAAGCGGCTAAATCATCGCGCTATTATGGGAGCCAGGAAAACAGCATCAGTGTGTAATTGGATACGAAAATCGGCCGATTGCGAAACGGGCGTGTTTCCAATGGTCCCGGATGAAAAGGACGCACAGACGGGAAGAGCTACGGTATGGGCATCGAACTCGCTTAGTGAGGTAACAAGTGGATCGCGGAATCGATCGAGCCGATCGTAAACCTGGCCTATTATGACGAGCTCGTGTATATACACGCGTTTCTGAAGTTTAGTAGAAAAAAAAAAGATGACTTCTTTGGAGAAGAGCCGATGATCGGTCAAATTTTTTTTGCCGATCGCTTGGGATTTGGCGTTTTTCTGGTAATCGGACCGTGAGCGGAGTTTTTTCGTTTTTTAAAGCATGTTTCCTGACTTTCTCGGCGCGCGATGCAAAGAAGCCAACGAGGAAGTTCGATGGATTTATCGGGCTGTCACCGCGCCGGGCGGTCGCCGGGCTCGCTCATTACGCGATTATTCCCCAGCGGATCTCGTTCTCGATTTTCGCGATTGGATCTGGTCGTTTGTGACCGATTCTGACGATTTACCTAATGTGTGGAAAAAATTTAAACGGTTGTAATTCGATTACAATTTTTGTGGTATTCATATGCACTAAGAAAAATAGTATAACATTAATATGTAGGAAACCTGTGATATAGTATAGTTTATAGAAAAATTTTTTATAAATATAAGAAATTTTGCAATAAAACATAATCATTTTTTTGATATTTTGAAGACATTAGAGGTTTTCTACAAGATATAATAATTGTTTCAGTGTGTAACGTCGGAAATTTTATTTCAAAATTTTATAAATAAAAAAAAATAGAACTTTTCACTTTTTTTCGAGATTTATGGCTATTATTACGTGTAAGCCAATTGAAAATAATTTAAAACTAACAATTTTAATCGGACCAACCCAGAATTTACGACTAGCCACAGTTTACAGATTCTCGTTATTCCTAATTGAAGGCCTACCGCTGTACTCTTTGAATCGGCTTACTACACTCGCTATGTACGCATTAAAGTCATTTGCGAGGTGGTATAATAAATTATGGTTTACCGTCTAGGACATAATTTCACGATTCTCTGAACAAACAAACATTTTGGTAGCTTTACGATTTCCCTTAATGGCGAAATAAAACGCAAGTTCGTAAATACTAATTTTTTGCGACGTTCTCAAAAAGTATAAAATATTTTAACTTGTTTGTCTCCGCCATTAGAACCTGCAGATTATATACCATAAACAGTGATGGCTAGCCCGCGGCCTTAACTTGGACTACTTTGAAAAATAGTTCTATAATTATTGTTGCATTATGAAAAAAATTTTGCCTTTAATTTCCAAATTCTGCTATTATTTATTTATTTTAAAGGTTATACAAGCTAAAAATATAAAAGAAAACACGAATAGTGATAGGAAGAATTGCTCGAGGTAGTGAAAGTTAATTATATTTAATGTCTAGTAACTAAGGATTGCAAGGCAAGTGTATATTATATTATATTAAATAATGATTTTCGAAAATAACAACGGCATTGTTTAACAATTTACAGATAATAACTATAATAGTTTTATCAAATAAAAACTGTCTATTATCATTTCAAATTTTAATACGATATAATCTCTATATAAAAATTCCGAAAGAAAGTTGTACTTTTTTCAATATAAAAAAAAGTACACATGCAACTTTAACAAAAAAGGATGTAGTAAATAAGACTATAAAAACAGCTAATTCATTTATCACGGTTAGAAAAAACAATCAACTACGCGCTTATGTG
This sequence comes from Eupelmus urozonus, assembly GCA_900480035.1. NCBI lineage: Eukaryota > Metazoa > Arthropoda > Insecta > Hymenoptera > Eupelmidae > Eupelmus > Eupelmus urozonus. The sequence goes on from UELX01001830.1 coordinate 14,753, forward strand.
AAAGTAAATGTTTCTAATTGTAAGACTTTCTTTAATAACGCCATATTTCCTAAAATAATTAACAACAACCCGCATAAACAATTTACTTAAATCATTCCAAAAATCAATTGAGCAATCATCATCACAAACTCTTTCTTCCTCCACCCTCTCCCCAAACCCACCAGACCATAACCCATAGCATACGTCCATCTCGCACCGATGACATCCCAACCCAAAAAACTCCCAGCCTCGCAAAATCCATCCTCCCGAAAAAAAAAACCCGTCCACGATTACTTCACACTTTCCTCCTCCTAAAAAGCCTGAAACTTTTTCCCCTCCCCTCGAAGAAGCCAGCCGCTGCGCGCCTCCGTTAAATTTCGTCCTCGTACTCGCTCCGCGCGATTTCCTTTTTCGCGCGCGGCTCGTTTTTCTCAGCGCTAAACCGCGACAGAAAACGAAATGCGCGGCTTTCTCCGCGCGCTCCGGGCCGGTTGCCGTAAGTGAATCCAAAGCCGGCGTATGACTTGGATGCAATTTTCTCGGGCGACGGAAACGAACTATTGGATAATGGGGCGCTCTCCTATCTTTTTGATGCGACCGCGAGAGCTTCTCTGTCTTATACATAGACCAGGGACGATTCATGCAGAAAATTGAAAGTCGATTATCATCCTCTTAGTTTGCGACAACGAATCGCAAGCTTCAGGCTTCATTGCCCCTAAGGATCCTCCAGAGCGCGGTTAGATTCACCTTCTAATCACTCTTAATTGTACGTTTGGGAGATATTGAAGCGCGCGCTTGGGTTATTTAGACTGGAATTTTTATTGTATATACTTCGCCTAGGATACGTTTTAGTACAGGTTTGACGGCTGTGTTTAGAAATAGATGAGGAATTCGTCGGCTCGTATAAAACGCTCGGGAAATGTAGGCTCTCGACTTTCTTTTTACGCTCGTAATGAAATAATATAGAAAAAGAAGGTCTTTTATTATCGCGATCGAGAGGTTCATTTGCACCGTTGCACAGAGGAAAAAGTGCGGGTGTGCACGAGTGAAATTTTTATTACGTCTTATTATGCGAAACACTGAAATCATACTTTTCTTTCGGCTTTATGAATGCCTCGCCGCTTTTATTATGAATTACATAATTATCGTAACTTATTCCATTGTGTTTTTTCGCATTTTTGTCGCGTTACACTTACAGTGCGTGAATGCATCGAAACGAATCTATGACGGATACAAAAAAAATGTTGGGTCAAATTAAATATGCTCGCGCCACTTCATTAGCTCAGTCGCAATTCAATTTCTGTTGAATAATCTTGCTTTAATTTCCGCCGACATCGCGCTTAAGCAATCCTAGAAAGGCAGTTTTCAAATAAAACGAATTCATTTTAATTACTCGCAAACGAATTTGACGATAAAATAAATTATTAGTAATCACTACCCATTGGCAAAATCGCATTGTACTTTCATTGTAAAATCGAATCACAATCCGCGGATTTCACGAACGCGCCGACGCTATTATTTGCCTAAAAAAAACACCTATAACCGATCGATAAAACACAACAAAAAGACATTAAAGTTAAGCAATTACCGTCGCGTGTAACCGCCCAAAAATTTAACAAACAACTTTCTAGCGATTACACTGATTGAATCCCGGGCAATCGCGTGGTGCCCTGCACTTAATTATCCCCATTCGCATAATGCAGCTCTCCCGCAAAAAAAGTCCAGCGCTCGGCGCATAATTTAGACATCGTAAAGAAAGTCCCCTTTATATCCACGAATAAAAATCCTTACACTGCCACAACAACCGCGCTGTGTTGCGTACATACGCAAGCCTAACTTTCTGGGTCGCGGTTCCGCTCGGCTTTTTCGCGCGCTAGCCAGCACCATATTGTCGCTCGTTTGCCAATATAGATACAAACTAGACTCCTGCCTTTACTATCCAGCGGCAATTAAAGAACGCAAAATTTTCATGTCACAGCTGCTGGGTGTGTGTGTGTAGGTATATAGCGAGCGGAGCGCGCGGTCTTAAAAGTTTTTCTGTCGCGCCGTGCCGCTTCACTTGGCTCTAATCAACAGGTGGCCAGTGCCCGTGCAATTGAAGAGAAACTCAACGACGGCTCCTTTCCGATATTATGCAAAATCCGACTGTGCCTCCCACTCCTCTGCTAGGCGGCTGTCGTGGGTCTAGAGGCTATTGTTTAACGCGCCGCTCGGGCTGGACAAACGCCGGACACAGTTCGCGCCCGGAACTCGGACCTGTCTCACGGAGGTTTAATTTGTGCGTTTTAGAGGAGGTTGAATTGACGGACTTGGCTTTTTGTTAAAGTTTGATGGATGGAAGTATTTATTGATTAAATGTGGAATTCGATTTTGAGGATTGTGATTTTTGGTTTCGAGTGACTTAATTGGTTTGATTATTGGAGATACTGTGAATTTATCGATCTTTGCCTAGAATCAAGATATATACCAGTGCCAAACATATACTGTATTTGTATTATAATTTATTAGTTAGCATTTAATTTCTATTATTTTTATTAATCCAAAAATTTCGTATTTATTACTCACTGCCAAACAAAAACTTCGAACTTTATGTGATAACAATTTCAACTCTTAAAAAACCATGAAGCGTGCTATTTCAAAGCAACTCCAGCGCGCAACGGTTACAAAAGTGTAGTGCAATGTGACGTCCACCTTCAAAACATTAAATCACCAAAAACAAAAATGACCATTATCCTAAAGCATCGCAGCAGCGCGATGAGACTCCTGCTCCTCCTGTGCCTGGGCCGTGCCCTTGGAGTAGTTCGCAGCGAGTTCACCAGCGAGGAGTTTGGTCGCAAACAGCTCGTCAACACCGCCAAGCCAACTCCCAGCGAGGACGAAGTCCGCATGATCCGTAAAATCGAAGAGGAGATGCTGGCCCTCAACAAATCCGAAAACCGCGACAAGCGCGCCCTGGGAATCCTACTCCAGGGCTTCATGGAGGCATTAGGCTACACCGTGGCACCAGTCCAACTTGCCTCTCTACCTAACCCAACCCAGGCAGCTCAGATGCCAGTTCCATCAGCCGCGGCTGCTCCACCCATGTCACCTATGTCACCTCCACCACCTCCTGGTATGATGCCCATGCCGATGCCACCTCCTCCAGCTAATGGCACCATGCCACCAGGTGGTGCAGGTAGGCAGCGCGAGACTCTCAGGTTCACGGGGATATTGAATTTCGGCAACAACGTCAACACCACCCACTTGGTAAACCACCTCGCGCAGTACGAGAACCTGTTCCACCGCAACGGCACCACGCCAGCTCCACCACCTCCACCACCTCCGGCACCCGGCATTGATCCTCGATCTCGTGGTCCTTTACCTGAGCCTCTCTTCGTCAAGATCCCTCTACCCATCGTACCGAACCTACCTCCACCCCAACCGCCCTCGCCAATGCCGGTTCAGAGCACCTACAGGGACGAGGAGTACAGCAAGGACCAGGCAGAAGAATACAAGGGCAGCGATGATGAGGAGGGCCGCCGGGGTGAGTACCAAGAAGAAGACGATGACTCTCAGCATCGTGAGGAGTACGAGTCCAGCCATGAGGAGCACCATGAACCAGAGGATCGCCATGACGAAGAATATGAGTCGGATGAAGCTGAGCACTACGAGGACTCACCTCCTCCGCCTCCGCCTCCACCTACACCTACACCGCAGAACATCGAGAAGCATACTAAGAAAACCGCGAACGTGATCAATTACAGCGTGGAGAACCGACCCCTGCACTCCCCCAGTGAGGTATCTGAAGAAGCACCAAATGGTGGAAGTAGGTACGATCACGCAATGTACGTAGATGAGCCAGACTGGCAGCAGAAACACGACGAGCACGCGCAAAGGCTCGCAGCGGAGCAGGAGGCTAATGCCGAGGCACTCGCCGAGGAGAATGCCGAGAGAGAGCAGGACACGAGCAGAGAACATGATAGTAGGGAGAAGGAGATAAACGACAGCAATGAGAAGCACGCGGCTAGGTATGAGGCAAACGACAGGAAGGAGCCTTATTCAAATGAGGATGACGAAGATAGTGGATCAGCCGAGAGGGAGAGCTATTCCGACAACAGACATCCTGACGACGATGGCGAGGAAGAGCACTACGAGGAGGAGAGCAAAGTGTCCGAGAGGCGACCAGCCAAGCTACCTGGACCAAATGACGTAGTCAGCGAGAAACCGAGCAAAAGATTAGAAGAGCCGAAGAACAGCAACCGGAAGTCCTTCCACGATCAGCAGTACCCTAGACTGCCGATCAGCTACGACCGAGAACGCTTGCATCAGGACACAACTCTGCGTGACAGCTACGGTGAGAGTTTAGAAAAACCTGGTGGAAAGGTGGACGAGCGTGTCGCAGGATATTTCAGCATGTTCAAAAACCCGAGAACTGGCGTCTATGACCCAAACCGCATCCAGCGGTACCAGTTAAACACCGGCAGTCCATATGGCAATGAAGAACTGGTCAACGGATACAATAGGATCCAGAAGGAGTACGACCGACCAGAGAACAAGTATGAAGAATACGAGATCGACAACAATGATGAAGATAAGTTAGAACATCGTTCAAACTCCAGAAGACCACATCCTCCTTCAGGTAGTTACGAGAAGGGAGAAATAGAGTCGAGGAAGAAGCTGGTTACAGAGCATCCAAAAGACTGTAATTGTAGCACCGGAAGGAGTGACGTGGACTCCGGGGAGGCTAGAACTAACTCTCTGACGACTAACATCCCTCGACCCTATCAGGAGCAGCTTCCGCTGAGCTATGGACCCTACTATTCTACAGTCAAGTATCTCTACGAACCGACGAACTACGACCATAATATCATCCAGAGTCTGACATCTTATGGTCCATCGAGCACCGCGCGCTTCGAGGCTAGACCAACGGAGCTTACTTATGATAGTAGTAGGCCGACAACGGTGACTATACCTGAAAGACTGGCCACCAAGGGGCTGATACATGAAGCGGAGACGAAGGAGATCAGAACCTGGCCGACGCCGTTTGATTATGTCTATGACAATAGCGAGCATAGGAAGGTGGTAGTAAAAAATGCACCAACACCTTCGAGCCAGGAGAGTACCTATGTGCCGACGACGACCTGTTATCACGAGGCTCACTCGCTGCCACCTGGTGAAAACGCTGACAGGGTGAAGATTTTGCTGAGGCAGCACGAGAGGGAGAGTTTTCCAGCTGGGAAGAGCGGCAGAAGTCAGAGGAGGCCGAAGCCTTCTAGGAGTGGGCGGAGGGCACATTCTAATGGACAGACAACAAGGTAAAACATTTTTCTTTTTTATTATTTTTTAAAATTTTTAAATATATGTTATTTGACGTAAAATTTAAAGTTTGTTTATTGGAATTTGTGCAGTCAAATATATTATCATAGTATAATATGCAAGTAAAATAATTTCCGGAAACTTTTCGTTGTTTCATTATTCTCTCTTTTTAGTTCCATCAAAATCACAGTTATACTTTCTAATCTTCAAATCAAATATCACTTAGCTCTATAACAAACGGGAACCCCAATCATTGAAATAAAACACTAAAAACAATCTAACCACCATAAAATCATTCCTAAGCCGCTACTCAACCCTGCCAACGACTCTTCCCACGATCTTCGAGATCCGCAAAAAACCAGCAGCCAGCACCGAGCGAAGCGTGGAGGATCAGTCCGACAGGTACCGATCCTCGACCTACTCTCCGTTCTCGGAAACCCGCACACCATTCCCGGATCGACGACACCATCGCACCACCAAACGACCCAACAGCCAGTCTCGTCCAACCATCACTAGCAGACGACCCATCCACAGTCCTAAGGCTAGCAGCCGGCCGAAAGGTCCTCAGAGCAAACCTCAGGTAAAACAGAAATATGACGACTACGCTCCGTTAAGGGATAGCACCATCTCACGGGAGATAGCGTCTAATTACGTTGAGAAGGACGGTATACTGATAATACCGGAGCCTACGCCATATTACTTCAACGAGAGGGTCGACGATTTGTCGGAGGAGCCGGAGAGCGATACTGAGAAGGTCAAGATCAAGGAGTACAGGAACAGGATAGCGTCCGTTAAGATGTCGGAATTGAAACAGCTGCATCCGCAGGGTTCTTCTATGGAGATTTTTAAGTACGCGAGGCACCACCTGTGAGATTGATGGTTGTGAGAAGCTACTGCTCTTGGTAAGTATTATATTTTATTTATATCACCTTGATAATCTTGAAACTGGTAGTTGAAAATAATAAACAATATCATAAAAGTTTTTGGATTGTACGTTTCAACGTGTTAATGGAGTAAAAGTACAGTAGTGATAGTTTTTATTTATGTTTTAAGTTAATTTTTTGTCTTTTTCACATTTACTTTAAGTACTTTCTCAATTTGCGGAAACTTTTAATTGTCACCGTTTTATTGCTTTTAAACTACACTTCCTCCTTACTCTTGGTTATATAACAAGATTCATATTTCTAGTTTTACTTTAAGAGGATATAAAATTGCGATTTTATACCTTAAATTTCTTTTTTTTGCAGTTAAATACAAAAGAGTTTCCTCAATTTATAAAACAGTAAATATTTTTATTTCACAAAATAAAATTAATAATTTATAATATTCAGGCTTTTATCTTTGAATCTTATTTAATATAAACATTTAATTGATAATCAAAATACTTAATTTAAATAATAATAATAATAATAAAAAAATATTTATATTATCTTGTTTCAGGAGAAACCCATAAAAGAAACGCCTTAGAATTACAATTAGAGCAAGAAATACATAAAGCGAGATTTTAGATAATTCGTGAAACATGCTTGTGCTAGTCGAATGACTTCATTCGAAATCGACCAGAAGACTTTTATTATCATTAAAGTGCAATGTTATACGCATATCTATCGAGTTGTAAAATTCGATTATTAATGATTAAATAAAAAATATTATAAATAAAATATTAAGCCCGGATTTACTTACCTTCACTATTAATTTCAAATAAGATATTGAGTTTTGTCTTTTTGAAATTTTAAATAAGTTCAAAATACAACCTCTTAAAAATTTCTTTTTCAATCCATTAAATTTTTAAGTAGAATTTAAATATATTATATATTATTGTAAACATTTTTTTTAATTATTTAAAAATATTTTTTTATTGCTATTTTAAAATAAAATAAAGTTCATTTACTAACAAGGAAGTGAAAAATTTTGATTACATTATAAAATTTATTTATATATAAAAAATAAAAAATAAACTATTACCCACTAAGCTATATACCGATAGAAGGCAATTTACTAGTTACCATCAGAGCTCAATTTAACGACATCTAGTTGAGAAATATTTCACTAGGATCAGCAACGATTCCCACCAACGGCCGTTTCATATTTAGGTTAGTTTGTTATTACTCGTATCATAATAAGAGCCAGAGAGGTGTTTTATTAATCTTTATAATTATTATTTATTACTGACGAGATTTATTTAAGTTACGAAGCTGAGTGATTAATTTATTAAACAATTGACGTCGACAATAATAACGCACTCAATGGAGCAATTAGACAATTTAGACAGTTTTCTAAAAATGTTGGGAGTCGGTCGTCGATCAGTAGACGATCCATTTTTCAACAATACTTATAATTGTATCAAAGTTTTCGAACGAAAAGGTGTTACGGTCGAAGATGAAGAAGAACTTTGTCATGAAGTGTAATTAATACTTAGTGTTCACAAAATAATGCAACGTCTGTCCCATATAACCTAAAAATCATGTACTTTATATATTTACTTTTTAGGATGAAAGAATTTCCTTGCAATGCTTGTACAGCTACTTTTCAAAATCTGCTTGAATATGAATTGCATTATCATGATTATCATCATTTTGTCTGTGCTGAATGTAAAAAATGGAGACCAACTGCTCGACTTCTTGAAATACACATACAAGAGACGCACGACAGCTTCTTTAAAGTTCTTGCGGAAAGACAACCAATGGTAAATATTTAATTTTTTATAATTAAGATATATATACATAGTGTGCAATAATATTTTGAAATAATTTGTTAATATTTAAATTCAATTTTTAGTATCAATGTTTTGTTTCTGAATGCGACATAAAGTTCAAAAGTCAAATAGAACGTCAAGAACATTGTAGAAAAATTCATGAGTTTCCTAAAAATTATCGATATGACGAGTCAGCAAATGCAAAATCAACTAAAAAATCTGAAAATGATATACCGATGGATATAGATGAAACAAACAGAAAGAAAAATCCAAAAATACATTTAAAGTCAAAATCAATGCAAAAGACATTTTCTCAACGAAATTTTAATTTACCATTGACTTCAAACAATTCTAATAATGTTCAAAATGAAAAGAAGTTACCACTTGCAACTATGTTTATTCCAAGACAAATTCAACAAAAGTCATATGCGAAAAATTTAACGAAAAATCAGCAAATGGAAAGAAATGTGCTTGAATCAGAAAGTATAATGGAGTTAGGTGATTCGTTACCAGCAACATAAAATAATAGATATTTATACTTAAAACATTAATTCTTGACAACAGATTTTCATTGTATAAAAGGTATTTTTATTCTTATAAAATAATACAATTAAATTAATTATATACATATTAATATATCACAAACAACGTTTTGTATAAACAATTATAAACAATATTTTCACGCAATTTATAACCTATCAGTCCATAGACAATATACATTATTATCAATTTTTATTGATACATCTTTTTTTTATTTTCTTTCTTTTCCTACTCTTCCTTCTTTTTCATCGCCTTGACTTATTTTATAAAATTAAAATAAGTAATAAGACAATCTTCAAACTGCCAAAATTGGTTTTCAATTTGGTAATGGCCTTTGACTACTTCTAGTATTAACTTCTCAACTGCTATGATAAAGACTCTTAAATGGGACCCCATTTAATAATCATTATGATAGCAGCTAAGACGTTAAATTGTATTTTTGGCAATTAAAATATCTACAAAATTATTACATATGTTTTGCATGCTAATATTTGAAGTTAGAAAGGCGAGAGTATGGTCACAATATGTACATAAAAAAGATTAAAATTTCGTAAAATCTCAACGTCCATATAGCATGCACTTAATTTTAGCGTTTTCATCCTTCAACACTGCATTCTCGTACTTTAATCTAATGTATTCTTGTTCAAGGAAAGCTGCTCTGATGGCGATCTCATCTTCTTTCGCACGTCTGGCGTCTCTCGACCTCTTGGCGGCTTCGTTGTTCTTCCTCCTTCTTTCCCAGTACGCGGCATCTTTCTCATCGACTGTACTGGTGGGCAGCATCGGACTCTTGCTGATTCTCCTCATCTTGATATTTGTGCCTTCGTTTGTCCTCTTCACTGACTCGAGCATCCTGTTGCGGAAATCGGAGTATGCCTTTTTCATTTCTTGATCATACATCATATCTGGACCCATACTAATCGAAAGTGGATCTTTAGGGTATGCTTTGAAAGGCCGCGGAGCTTTCTTGCCGTCATCCGAAGAGGGGCTCGTTTGTGAAACTTCGTGCATCGACGAAGAGGTAGGAATTTGCATCTGTGGTACCGGGGATGTGCTACTATTTTGTGTCATCAATGCAGGAAGTACAGCTGGGACACTTATGGGCAGTGGCACTGGGAGATTCATTTGGATCATCGGCGGATAAGCTGGATGTACTCTAGCTTCGCCAATCGACAGGCTGGTATTATCGTAGATCGACTGGAATTTAGTTTTCTTTGGCGAATCTGATTCTGACGGAGGAGTCATGATGTACGAACGGTTGTCGAATGGACTTTTCCTCTCGTGATTGGATGAAGAGAAGCTGGACGAATCTTCATGATGATAGTGGTGAGTTTGACTTTGCCGATTTTGTTCGATTTCTTGTTCTTGATGATGATGTTGCTGATAGTTGTTTGTGTGTTTGTTGTTGTTATTATTTGTCTCTAGGTACGGCGATCCTCGAAGTGGCGAGACTGGCGCAGGCTCCTTGCTATAATCTGGCGTTGGACTGGGTGATGCCGATTTTTTGCATGAGAGATCCAAAACGGGCGATTCACTGGCTGGTTCCGCAGTGACGTGGTTTTTCGCGTTTATATTGGAGTAGTCCAATCCATGGAGGGACCCCATTGCAATCTTTTCAAATGACTTCGTCATTTCATCAAGATTTGATCAGCAAACTGTAAAGACAAAAAATAAAATTTATTTAGATATAAAGTTTAATAAGTATAATTTTTTTAAAAATTAAGACTAACTATTTGTCAATTTTCATTATTTGAAACATTTTAAAGAGAAATTGATTTATTAAAGAAAAGAAAATATTTTAAATTAAACTAATTTAAAATTCTTGAAATTTCAGAATTAAAAACTTCAAAAACAAAAAAAAAATATATAATTCAAAAAAATCTAAACACTACGAAATTTTTAAAGTAAAATGAATTATTTTAAACAGTTTAAATATTTCATTGAAGGAACGAAGACACACCTTGTCAATAATGCAAAGTCTCGATGATATTTCACAAGAAAGCACAACACTAATTCGCAATGACTTTCTTCAACCTTCAGGAAATCGGCAGTTGTATTAGCAAAAATAGTATTTGCTAAACATCAATGACGTTCACTAGTGCGCTGATGAAGATTTCACTCACTGACCACTCAAGCACGCTCGCTATGTTGCTTCAGTCTGTCTTGCTCGCGACTCCGCACTGCTCGGGTAGTCATCCAAAAATCGTTTGACGTCTGGTAGGGGGTGCCCCGAGCTTATATACTTCGGCAACCCTTGTGCCGCGAGCGCTGGCCTCTACTAGAAAATCCTTCCCGATGAGTTTGGAGGCGCGTCCAAACTGGAGTGGGGATGAGATTTTGACAGTTTGGGGCAGAGTGACCGCCCGTTTGACAGGCCCCGAAAACCGAGGTAGAAGGAGGTGGAAAGAGAAGGAGAGAGAGTCGGACGACGACGAGGCTGAAATTCAGTATTGTACTTGTAACACATTTCAAAATTACGAATTAGAGAGTGTTAATCCGTATGTTTACGACAGGGATTCGCCAAGCCAGGTCGCTTGTTACTAGGAATCAGCACTGGCGATCATTGTTTTGGTATTAACCAATGAAGATGGTTATAATGTCGCTGCGAATCGCCTTATTCGCGTATAATCTTATATCTAAATTATCTTAAGTTGATCTGACTTCGTTTTTAATGATGTAAACAGTACCTACGAAATTAATCACTTAAGGTCCAAAAGTTATGTACACAGTCCCTACTTAAAATCCATTTCGAAAACTAAACATAAAAGTTAATGTGATCCATACTGAAAGTCTACACTATTAAATTTAATGCACTCACTAATTTAAAGTTAAGACGCATTACCATTTTTTATAAATATTTTTTACAATTTAATATATTTGATGTAATATTTGATATAAAAAATAAAATAAATATTATAAGTTAGAATATTTAACAAGCCAAATAGAAATAATTCTTAATTTACCAAATAGTTCGATAAAAGTGTATTATTATTAACTTATCTAGCACATTAATGAAAATTTTAAATTTAATATAAACGAACAGAACTAACTTTTTTTTTCTTAAAATAATCAACAAGTGTACATATTATAAATATAAGATAAATCAGTTCACCTAATTAATTTTAAAAAATTGAAATGATGCTTATTTTGGTTTTAGACAATGTTTTGTCAAGCTTTAGACAGCGTTATCCTTTTGAAATAAAACTAATTTTAATTTTTATAAAATCTAAAACTACGTGGATTGCGAGTATTTAGCTTGCGTGTATACTTGCGATAAGTAAAGATCAAAAACATTTAGAATCATCTAAAATCATTTATATTTTAAAATTTTCCATCACTTAGGAATTTGAAGATGCAAGTATAAAACTATGCTGTTAATTTTATGAAAAAACTAACAACTATATTTAAGTTTATTTTGATAATAACTTATTTTATTATATTAAAAAATAACATATAAAACTTTATTAAAAATTAACATTAACATATAAAATGTTGATTAGATTAAAATATTTATTAGAATTTAAAGTAACAAAGATAGCATCTGAAATATGTGACATAAATGTTTGAAATTTTCAAATTAGAAATCTATCGATTAAATAAGTCAGAAAAAAGATGTATTCAAGTTTTATAATAGCTACTGCGTCGTAGATATTCGCTAAACCATTCTTAGAAAATAATGTTTGTCTAGCATTAGTATCAATGTGTTACTATTGAAAAATTCTTAAATTTATAAATATCTTACTTAAACTTAGTTAGGAGGGTAATGTTAACAAAGACCTTAGTCGAATTTGGTGGGAGGATAAATGAAATCAGATCAAACAGGATTTTGTGCCAATTTTAGGTACTTGTAGAAATAAGCTCAATTCTGAAATTGCATACAAATTATATGCGATTTTTATTTATATATTTATATATTTACAATTTATGACGAAAATATTTTTATGCCTATTGTTTATCTACAGTAATAATAATTGTAAAGTTTCTACAAAACAACATTTTTAAAATACTTTTTTAAAGAAAAATTAACATATATTTTGCTAGTTGCATCAAGCAAAAAAGTTTGTTTTGAGGTGTAAGAAAACATCTAGTGAAAACAACAAAATTACTAAAATAAAATAAATAGAGTAATGTAAGAGAAATCATAGTAAATAAAAAATAAGTTTATTAAAATTACTAAATTTTAACTAATATTATGTAATAATATTATTTAGAAATTCAAGCTAAATTAATAACAACAACAAAACTACTCTTGTTGTATAAATTATAAATATGTATATAACTAAAACCCCAAAGAATTCCTGTTTTGAGTTGATTTTAGATGCCCTCCCATCGAATTTCTTATTAACACAAAGGTCTTATTGATATTTCCGTCATATCAGAGCCTTGTAAGAATTTTCCAATTGCAAGTCGATACAAATCGTAGTGTTAAACAATCTATTTTCTAAGAATGGTTCTGACTCATTTAATCAGCAAATTTCAGAATAAATTAGTATGAAAATCTTAAATTAGATTAAATAGTAATTTTTAGAATAAAATTTTACTACAAAGACAAATTATTATTATTTGATTGGTTCTCTTTATTGTTTGTTTAGGAGTATTGATAATAAATGAAAAAGACTTTGTTTATCACTACGTACAAATATTTCATTAAAATATATGTAAAATTTTATTTTCAACAATGTAATCTTGAAAGTATAGAACCAAGCGACTCTCTGTATATCAGTCTTTGACTAACTTGCAGAACGCTCTAGAATCATCGAAATTAACCAATCCTCCTATCGCCACTATGTAAATAATGCGCAATCAAGTTTACATGCTTACGTCAGCCGATAACGTAAACAAATCCAAAAAATCTCATCCACTTAAACGTCTAAGCAAACGTCTCCCAAACCGATAAAAATCTCCCCTCACCACCAACAATCCCGCACTCCCAAACTCTTCCAACTTTAAAATCTTCATTAAACTCTCCCTGCGGTCAATCCTGTAAAAACATTGCATTCCCTCAACTACAATACCCCCAATCTCTCATCCCTCAGCTGATCCTCTCCGCACCGGCCCTCTCATCCCTCGGCCCCAGCAAAAATCGAGCTGCACAAGCTCGCGCCCAGAAATTAATCCGACACTACCCTGCAGCGTGGAACCATGTCCCTCTCCGTACCTCTGCAGAATTAAGAAGGACATATCTCAGCGAAAATCCAGTTACCGAGAGTCCTTGGCACACTAAATCCTTCGGCTTTCGGCTCTGCGGGCAGCTACATTCCCCCGAGAGAGAGAGAGAGAGAGAGCACGAACTTACGCATCTTGCGCTGATGCGCAGTGGGCTACTGCCCACGCGCCGCTAGCTTAACCCTTTCGAGCCGCCTCCACCCCCGACTCTCTCGTTTCCGTAATATTTCAAAGGCCGCTCATTGTCTCTTGCACCGGCGCTTGATTTATGGGGCCGATTTTAAGCCTTTCGCTCTTTCTCCTGCCGAAAGCAACTCGCGAATTTGCGTAAATACCCCATAAATTAGCATATAAGGAAGAGAGCGGGAGGAAAAGTAGCATAGCGGAAGCAGCCGCTTTTCGCTTGGTGGTGAAATTTGCGAAACTCCGAACGCGCGAGCTGGCCTGCAACCCTTTTTCAGTGGAACGACAGCTAATCCCGCTTCACCTAGTTATTGTCTATCTCGGCGTGCGAGAGAGAGAGAGAGAGCCACCCCCACTCGTCCACGCCCATTGGAAGAAGCACGCGGTGACGGCTCTGCGGCTGCTGCTGAGAGAACGCGCCCCCTCAGAGCTGCGCGCTGACCGATGACCCTTTTGCCTCCTTAATTCTTACGTATGGCCGACAATTGCAGCGGATTATTCTTTAATCCTTTTTCGGGTTATCGGCCGTCGTTTTGGAGGTTTCGGGATGTAGTTATAAATTTGTTGCAAAGTTTATCCGGTAATATTTATTTCCGGATGCGGATGATTTGCTGGGATTCTTGGTAGGGGAGAGCTTGCGATTTATTTAATGTGGATGGTTTGTTCGGAATTCGGGTAATCGGGAAATTGTTTACGGATAAATTCATAAGGGGCGGCGTTATCGATTCCGATTCGTTTCTGCGTGGGTGTGTGTTCTGGACTTTGCGAAATTGCATTGTAGAAGCGGAATGCTTCTGGCTTGTTGAAGAGAAATGAAAAGTTTTGAAAAGCTGAAGAAAATTAATAAATTCATAATCTAACTTTGTAAACATTTTAAAATTGTAAAATTGTTTAAATCAAAATACAACAAAATTTCAAATAAAGGAATTTAAATATAATTAGCTATTAGGAATTAGAATAAAATAGCCTCCTTTTAGTCGATTGATAATTATTTAAATATTAAGCAGAGCGAAGATCATTTTATAATATATGCACTTATAAGCTCACGCCTTTCATAAAAAATGTAATTTATTCAACTAAAATCCACCATCAACAAACCGATCACAAACCGTTACTCCCAACATTTCCCACTTTCCCAACCAACTAAAAACACATTCATATTTCACGCGAATTACAATCTCGTGAAAACCCCACCTCAATAAGCACATCAAACCCCAAACCCGATCGACAGGCGTGTCCCTCTCTCGCGATTCTCACCTCTGAAAAAAAAGGAAAAAAAAAAATTAGCAACGCAGCCCACAAAAGAAAAGCCATCACACACACCGTCCTCGCGTCTTATTATGTCGTCCAAGCCTCCGGCGAATGACGGTAAATTGAGCACCTTTCATCTCCGCATCCATCCACACGCGGCCTACATCCCAAAAGCAGCATCCCTCGTTCGCAGAATACAGAGAGAGCCGGTGCTCTCGTCTGCCCCCTCATTCCCATGTATACAAATTTCCCGACTCTCTTGTGGCCACATAACCCACATATATTTCAATGCCGGCCTGCAACCCGTTATTTGCTCGGCCGTCTTTTGCTCTCGGCCACCCGCCTGTGTGTGTGTGTGTGTGGATGAGGAAAAAAGGGAAATTTTGGACAGCATCTGCTCTCTGGAGCAACGGATTCGAGCGATGACGATCTAACGGTGCTCTGCGGCTTTGTCGAATGGGCCCACTCATCGTTCACGGGCTTTCCGCGCCGATTTTTGCCTTAGCTTTCTGTCGATTTTGGGATGCGAGCTATAGGAATGCGATTTTCTCCCCTTTTTTTTGTGTTGATGGCTCGATTTGGGAGTACGGCTTGCGCGTGGATGTGTCAATTAGTACGCAGCTATATACGATTTTCATTTGTGGGAATTCCGTTACAAATAACCAAAACTATAACTTTTCAAAAAGACCTGACTACAAAGAACGCTCACAAATCAATGCATACTCCCACCGCAATCTGTAAACGTAATACCCTCCGTCATCTTCATTATCTACTCCCTATCCGCAAAACTTTCCTACGACCAAAAATCCGCTAGTCCCGATAACAGCCCCCCCCCACCCATATATCCAAACAATCGTTGCGCCGCCAGGAAAGTTTGACTTTTCCAGGCCACTTATACCGATTTCCTCGCGCAACAATGCCGATAACGCCGCTATAATAGAACATAAAGAAAGCGATACAGCAGGTCCGCCGTTAACGAGCCCGACTGCGTCATGTGAGGAAAACAATCTTGCACAAGTTTTCCATGGCCTACGTGATCATCTCCTCGCAGCCGAGCGTCCGCAGGAGCCGTTTTCCCCATTGTCCTGCACGCGACTCTTATCCATCTTCCGCGGGCGCGCGTTAGATAACGGAAAACTCAAATGACTAACCCGGGCTTTCAAAAGAATCTCACTCTGCAATATCTCGGAATGACGCAAGGCTCCGATCGTTATGCATGCGTATTAAGCCCGAAATATTCCGTTCTGGACGTTTGCGAGCGTATGGACGCTAAACAATGCTGCGAGTACTAATTCCAGGGGGTTTTGGACAGGCCGGGCTGTAAAAATCGTTGCGCCGCCCAGTCTGGAGTTTTGCTAAATTTTTACACTCGGGCCTGCAATTTCAGCCGGCCCCCTGGATTCTATAGGCGCGGGCTTTTATTGCCCGACTGACCGACACGGACAATCGCAGTTTTAAGGAGGCGCATAATCGATTGATTGCCGAGAGTATGAGGTTGGGTGCTGCGAGAGGCTCGAGTGCGGATTTTTCTTTTATTGTTTTTGCGCCGAGGGAAGATGGAATTTGTTGATTTAGGGACGCGCAGTTTTAATTGCACGCGCAGGTTGTGCGCGTCGGCGGTGGAGCTGAGTTATTGTTTACGTTGTATATTGATGCGATTCGAGCGTTATTTATTGAGTCTATATTTTATTCTGACTTTTCGTAATTAATTTTTGCGTAAGGTGGATTCATGGTCGTTGCGCGTGCAAACTTAAAGGCTTATCATTCATTTAAAGCTAAACAGAATATGTAACTTACAAAGGAAAACATTTTTATTATTACTATTGTTATTATTAATATTATTATATTGAGCTTTCTTTTATACATTTACTATTTATTTGTTAGTTTACTATTGTTCGAAGATTATTAGTAGAAAATTGTAAATTTTGTCATTATTAGTTAAAAATTGTAATTTTTGTAAAAATGAAAAGAAAATCCTATATGCATTACGTGTATTACTTACACGTAATGCATATAAGACTTTTTTTTCATTTTTAAATTACTATTATTTATGGAAAATAAAATTCTTCTTTAATATTGTTTTTTTTTTAATTTATATAAAAATTACTATTTTTAGAAAACAACTAATTTGAAACAATGTAAAATAGAATAACTGTAGTATTTACTAAAAAAAATTTTTGTCACCAAGCTCATATCACAATATAAGCAAATAAACCCAGGAACAACAACCCAAAATTTCAACTAAATCCGGCAAATAAAGCCAAGTCCATGATTTTTAAGAGGATGTAGATCCAAATCTCCCCTAATAAGCACAACAAACGCAGCAAGCATTTTCGAAGGTGCACCAATAAAGCTAAACGGCGCTTATATTGAACGCGCACGAAAACACCGTTACAGAATTACAGACAAGAAGCAGACCTTCCGTCCTTAAACCTAGTCCCGGCAATCGACGCTCTTAAAACAAACCTAAACAATCGGTCGCTCTACATTAATAATCACCCTAATAAAAGTCCTCAAGCGGGGATAAGTATTATATCGCCCTTGTTTTGCATAAACGCACGTATATACCTGCTCCGCAAAAATTCGTCTACCTGCTCCTACACGTCACTCACATACCTGAATATTTACTTAATACTAGGTACATTACGCAAGTGTGACAGTATGAAAGTGCGTTTCTGGGAAGTTTCCTGTGAAAACCACATATTCGAACGTAATATTCGAAATTTCGATTGTTTACGTTCACTGTGTAGGGAAAGTATATACACACTTTAATGATGCAGTCGGGCGATGTATATACATCATTTTTTTCCGTGCGAACGGAAGCCAAAACTACATTTTTATGACGAAAACAGACGCATCATCTGGGGACCGAGGCACATCCACCATCCCACGAAATTAATAAATCACTCGCGAAAACGTCATAAGAGCGGGGGAGAAAGTAAATGACCGGCCGAGAAAGACATTTCCTGCGACAATCAAATTTTCCCGAAAAGAAGAAGACGCTGCGGTCTAGGCAGAAGGAGCCGGAGAAAAAAAGAGGAGAATATCACGACAGACAAACGGAAGTCATCTCCAGTCGGGAAAAATTCACGGGAGGTCCAACTCGTGCGTTGCCGTATATAAGATCATTAGCGGCGTCGAATAGTTTGAGAATTTCGTCGCCGCGGAATCTTTATGAGAGCTGACCGAGAAAGTGCTTCTGGTGTGCGAGAGCTGGATAGGTTAGGACACAATCGGCTTAACGATGCGATCGGCTGGACAGTGGCTATAGAGAAAAATTTGGACGATGAAATATTAATGGCTTGCGCGCTGGGTGGAAGTGATGTTATCGTAGATCTAATTCATGAAGGTTTAGTTTAATATAGAATTATAATATATTATTTTCTTAGATAACAATGTTATAAAATTATTATATAGTGAATTAACGTTTATAAATTGAAGGGCAAGGTCGGATAAGGGGATTAACGCTTGCAA
This sequence comes from Eupelmus urozonus, assembly GCA_900480035.1. Lineage (NCBI taxonomy): Eukaryota > Metazoa > Arthropoda > Insecta > Hymenoptera > Eupelmidae > Eupelmus > Eupelmus urozonus. The sequence continues at coordinate 33,336 of UELX01001830.1, forward strand.
CTGTGTAAAGCTAGGAATTTTTATTTCGGAATATAAAGACAAGGATGAAAAAACTAAATTGAACAAATTTTTACTGTATTATTTTCTATAATAGCGTATTTTTTAAATATTAATTTTATTATACTTTAAGTATTTAGAATTAGTCAATATTTTTATATATATAGTTTGGAACACTAATCCCCTTATTCGACCCCAACCCTTCAATTATCGTATTAAATTTCATAAAAGATTTGAAATAACTTATTTAATTTATGCATACATTTGTTTAGGGCTTTATAAAATGATAGTAATAAATATTATTGTAAAATTATAAATATATAATTACATAATATATAATATTATAATTATCATACTATCAGCATATTAATTATCATACTAAAAGATTTAACTTTAAAATTATGGCAAGTCAAACAATTATTTTCCTTATAAATTGAAAAGAATCATAAAAATCCTATCACACTAGGACGCCAATTCTCTCCCAAAATAAAATTAACCTCACAATAAAATAAAATAAAAACATCAACAAACAAACAAAAACCATCCGACCGCCCCACATTCTTCCCCATCCCATTAACCTTCACCCCTTGCTCCACTAAACCAACTATTCCACCATCCCCATCCCTCTTCCCTCCGCTACTGTAACCCCTCAAGACGCTCTCACAGGCATCTCGCTGCGCAAAAGAAGCCAGCATCGCGGGGAGCACCAACGTCCCTCTGCTGCCCACTGCGAGTAATTAATTTTCGATATATCATCTCGCGCTCGACCACCGGGACCGTTTTGCCAACAGACTTTTCAGTTTTGCATATATACTTCCGGCTTCTGGCTCGCACGCCCACGCCGACGATGATCTTTCGCTTTTCACGCTCGCACACTGAACGCCCACTGGATCTCGGCCGATTCCGCAAGGAGAGAATGGGGGTTATTGTCATAGTGTCCGGCGATCGGATGGACGACTGCGTGTGGCGATTTTTTTTTTTTTTTGAGATGACTAATGGATTTGGATTTGACTCCGGGGAGTTATAGCGGGAGTTGCTTTCTTTATGGGTAAATTGATTTGAATGATTCGCTAGTTGGGGCGGTTTAGTATTGTGCTTTTTGCTTGTGCGGTGGGAACTATTTTTTTCCTTTATTAGGTTGTCAATTTGCAATGATGAATATATTTTCAATTATTAAATTTAAAAATTTTTTCGTTTACTTTTTGAGCGTTGAAATGCAGATACAAATCTTCAAAGTTAAAACATTTTGCCGCCAGTTACTTCCAGCAACCTAAACAGGATTAGTTTTACAAAAGCTATAAAAATAATAAACACCACTGAACGAGCGATTTCCCTGCTACTTTTTTTCTTATATTGACGATTATAAATACTTAACTCCGATTTTTTCCCGATCCCATAAAGCCCGCCGAAATATCGAAGCAAAAAATTATACAGCCCGGGCTAATCCTTCGAAAGGTACTTTTTCCGTAATTTTTTCCGCGCACCCGCCCACAACAAAACACTTAACTCCGATTTTTTTTTGATACCATAAACCACCCTGCGACCTGCAATTCCAAGCCAAAAAGGTCCCACACCATCCCGTTATTTTTTTTTTTGCTCCAGCGCTTAACTCCGCCGTTTTTTGCGCGCACTAACCCCGCCGAGCTTTCAAAATATTAAGACGCGCAGCCAGCACGAGCTCGCCCCCCAATAAAAGCGGAAATCGTTACGAGGGGATTTACAATTTAGGCGTGGGTCGAACGGGTTGTAAACGTCGCGTCACTCCGCGATTCCCAAGCGTCCGAGCTCTGAAAAACCGTAAATCCGGTAGTTTTACGATCCCCGCGTCCACCAAAACAGCAGCCTTTATTCAGCCTCGCTCCTTTCACGTGCCGATTTCTTCTCATCGCGAAAAGAGAAAAGATTTTTCGCGATCGGCGAGCAGCGAAATCGAGCGTGCAAGAAAAGGACAAAGAGTCGTCCGTTATGCGCGGGCGTTTGGAAAATCAAGAGGCGACGCCGGTGTCCGGTTACGCTAAGCCCTTGGGTAAAGAGTTGCGGCCTGTGTGTGTGTACTTACGCGCTGCTCCGTTTTTGTCCCTTTAACGAGGATCCGCGTGCGTATTTGGCGTCGCGCTGTTTACCCCGGGGCTTTTCTTTTTGCGCGAGCTGGATTCAGTGGAGTGAACGGGCGCGTGGCTGTATTAAGGGGGAGACTTTGAGAGGAGCCGACGCGCCGAGGACAACTGCGGAGGAGAGGCCTGGAAATGCGCTTCTGCACCTTTTCTCATGTGTACTTTAAGCTGGAGTGTATACGGTTATCTGCTCTTTTGTGAGGTAAGTGCGTGTTTTCGGGATTTTGGCCTTTTGAGGGATGGGAGGCTCGAGAGGGGATTGTTGTTTCCCACAGGGGTTAAGAGAGTTTTGCTTAAATTGTGTGTCGCTAATTTTTTTGAGGGGAGTTTGGAAGAGTTGGAGTTTTTGAGGATTTTGTTTTAAGTTATGAGTTTTAATGATTGTTTATTTTTTAATTTTTATAAACGTGATGTACATTGCTTAAAATCGGTTCTTTAACCTTTACGCTCGTTAAATGTTAACGGCATCTGAAAGTCCTATTAGCGACTATGTGGATTAAACAGTTTTTTTTAATATTAAAAAAATATATTGCGCTATAAGCAAAACAAAGACATAAGTAGTTACTCTCCGTAACGGTATCGTTTATCTCTCTAAAAATTGTCAAATCAATATATTAAAGCAGCTAAGAATAAAATTAGATTAAATTTTCTCATATAAATTAAAAATTATCTTACTATTTAAATTAAAATTTTTTTACTGTTTGAACATGTTATTATTAGATGCATCAAAATATTGACTTGAAAATTTGCAGAGAGATAAAGTGTACCATTATGGAAAGTAACCATGTTCTGGTTTTGCTTATAAAGCAATATATTTTTTTTATTCATTCAAAAAACTGTTTAATCTGTATGTTGCTAATAGTAAGACTTTCAGAATCAACTAATTACATACACAAAAAAGTTCTGTTTTACGCTTTTACGCTAAATTTTATGTATTCTGATAATTCAGAATTCATAAAATTAATGTACACAAAACGTACAATTTGTAATCGTAAAAATATTCTTAAAATTAAAAACAAAATTTATAATAAAAATTTTATTAAAAAAGTTTTAAATTTAAAATTTTATTTTTTATTTTAAAATTTTTTTATTTTTTAAAATTCTAATTATAACAAATATGAATACAATTTTGAAATACTTTTAAATCAATTAAAAAATTATTTGCATCAAGCCTTAAAATCAACAGTAATATAGCAATAATCTACCAGTCAAACGATCAAAAACACGCTAGCCAACACGCTCAGAAAGTATTAACTTTTCAATCCAAAAAGGCAATTTTTTGAAAGGCTTAAGAAGTCCAGCACCGAAAAACCCAACAATCCTCCACATCTCCCCAGTCTTCCCCTCACTAAAAACCTCCAATAAAAACAAACCAAAAAAAAGGCAACTACATCACAGCACCGCCATCAAAGCTCCAAAGCTGCCTCGCACGTGGCTACCTCCTCCCCGCTTCCTTTACGACTCCAGCCTTTAGCCTTGCTAAAAATCAGGTCGAAAAGTAGCGGCACTCGACTCGACCCGACAAAGCCCGCCGATTATTGCGGAAAACCATAATAAAAGCGCGCAAGCTGCCGGCGCGCACTTGGCTCGATCAGGTACACGCACAGCTCCCCCACTCTTCTCTCCGTAATAAAACTCCTACCCCTCTTCTAGACCAAGAGAGGGAGAGAAAAAGCGAGAGCAAAAAATCTCTGGCGCTTTTTATGGGCGATTTTCGCGGCGTTTACGAGGCGGGGATTAAGACGGAGAGAGCAAACTCGATTATAGGTATTGGATTAACTTCGAGTGCGCGCGCGTGGATCGGCAGCCTTTTAAATGAGTTAACGACACCTTCGAGAGGCCTGGGAAGACGCTGCGAGGACAGATTAGGTATTATACGGCAAACCCGGATTAGAAAAATCGCCGGCCGGCGGGTGATTTTTTTTTCCGTAACGTTTTGCACGGAGTTATATGGTGGGTAGTCTGGACGTTTTATGGCGGGGTTTTTACGCGCAAGTCGGGGGAAAATGTTTTTCGAGGCGGCGGGGGATATTGGGAGGCGAAGAGGTAGGAGAGAGGGTGCTTATTGCGACGACTTAAGGGGATGCAAAAAATTTTAAGGCGACCGGGGCATGTTTGGAGTCTGGTTGGAAGGAGGTTTTTTTAAGCTGCTCAATAAAGGAATAAAATAAATAATCGTTAGTTTAAAAAGCACTTATTGGTTTATTTTGGTTTTAAGGTGGTTAGGAATAAGACGTGCGTGCGCGCGATGATTATTGCGTACTTGGAATATAAAAATGTAGAAAGTTTGCATTTTATGCTTTTTAAAAATAAAATTTTTAAATATACAAAAATAAAGTATTGCGGCTGATGTTACTCGTACGACAGATGGCCAGCAGATGTGAAAATATCGTAGAAATAAGTAAATTAATCGATATTTATGGAAATAATTTAACGATAAGTAGTATATTTCCAATATATTCAATGAATTATTAAGAAAACGGCAAA
>UELX01001831.1:0-37904 GCA_900480035.1 Eupelmus urozonus
CACATTGTATGAAGTTTATTCAAATCATCTAGCGACAAAAAAATTATTTTGTTACGTAAATTATTATTTAAAAAAATTTTTGTTGTCATAATTACATATTTTCTAATTATTTTAAATGCGATGCGATTCTTTTTAGTATTTCCAAACATGTAATAGCAGAAAAATATTTACAAAAATTATTATTCCTAATAAAACACTTGAAAAATTTATTGTAAAATTCAGTTTTAAAACATTACTTAAAAATATACGTAAGTAAAAACATTTTTAATTATTACCAAATCATAGAATTTGTAAGTATTAGAAGAAATGAATAAAAAAAATTAGAGGTGGTTTAATAACAAAAGTGACAGTTTTTTACGTAAAGGAATCGTAAAATGACACTTAATTAAGATACTATATTTTAAAATTAAGTAAAACATCTCTGATATGCTAAAATGTTAATAAAAATCTATGACGTATCATATTTTATGTATTTTTTGAAATTCAATGAGATAACTGTAAAACTGTAATTATTGAAAACAATGAAGTTATTACGTTTTAGAAAGAAATGAATATATTGATCACCACGAACTAGACAAAAAGTTATTACGTTGCCTTAAAAATAATTGTAACTGTTAGAATTTCATTAAAAGTGTTCTTTTTTATAAAATACCTTTAGTCTTTTTTTCTTTGTGACGAAGTTCTTGGAAGTCATAAGCAGCTTTGACTACAGGATCAGTAATGTTAGATGGATATTGGCCGCTTGGTTTGGCATCGCGCATTACCTGACCCAGCATCTGATTTCTAGACAGTACGATTCCACTTTTACTGGTTTGGACGCGATTGCCCATTCTTTGCCATTCTTTACTGTCAGCATGAGCTACGTTTGGAAATTTAGCAAGACTTTCCATATCAGTTATCTGGTAGTACTGAGGATTATTTTGCGTCTCTTGTTCATAATTTTGTGATGGCTGATGGTGAAACAATCCCAATTTTTGCATTATTATATTAGAGTAAAGGTTTGACCGAGAGAATAACCAAAGACCTAAATTTGATACTTGTTTTATCAATTTTTCTGAGCGCTCCTTCGACCAGTTGTACATATAAAGAATAATCTACATATATAAAAAAAAATGTTACTTTATTTAATTTTTAAAATATTTGAATTAGTTGATAATACATACATGTTGACTTTGAACTTTGGCTAGTAAAAGTCTTTGTCTAGGTACAAATGTCTTTTCAAGAATTAAAGCATTAAATTTTTGAAGTAATTTTTGATCTAAAAATTGAATTAAAAAAAATTAACTAATTTTTATATTTTTAATATTTTAATTTATTCAGTGAAATAAATATGAAATACATTCATACCTTTAGGTATAAGTTGTTCGGGGTCTATTTTACTGCTGAAAGACGCCTTCCACTGACTAAAATTTCGAGCAATCAAAATGCTTCTAATATGTGTACCTTCTTTCGTCGAATCATAAGGCAAATAAATTAAGTCATCAGAACATTCTTGTTCAGCAACGCTTGTCACCCATTTAATATTCCCGTCGATGTTTTCAACAGCTTTGCTCAACAAAAACTCGTCCTGAGATGAACCATCGATGAATGGCTGTCTACTCCACTGAACAAACGTGCGAGCTGTTGTATCGAGTGCGTGACTGTGAACGAGATTTTGTAGTTCTTTGAGGATCACTGGCAGCGAATGTCGTCTTTCTAATTTAACAACATGCTTTTTTATTGCCGGAGCCGAAAGGTCTAGCGCAAATTGAAGCCAGTAGGCTAGTGTTGTGTGATAGACTTTGTGCAATTTACCCTTGACACCTACAAAAACATTAAACGATATTTTTTGCATTCTGATAGATAAAATATTGATTTAAGTGTTCTAATTTTTATTAATATAAAAAATTAATCACATGTAATAAATTTTAAGCGTACCTAATTCGTATTTGTTAAGTTCTGAAGGGTCGCTACCTATATATGTTTCATCAGTATCATCGGAATCTTCGATTAAAGGTTCAGCTAAAGGCGTTGGAAGGAAATTGTACTCTGTGACTAAGTCCCAATTTGCATGTCGTACCGCAGCTTTTAGTTTTTGGACGAGAGATTCTAAATTAACTCGACCTTGTTTCCATATACGAAATTCGATGTATGCTCTAGCTAATGTTTGAGTATCATTTTTCTCCTAAAAAAATTAAAATAATGATCACATTAATCTAATTATATAAATCTATTTATATATTTTCACTTATGTTTTACTAACGCAATTTTGACCCCAGTAGACGTTGGTCGATACTATGTCCTCAAAATCACGAATTTCGGGACAGTCCGAGAACATCGAGTTAAGAACGTTTTCGTTCTCAGTAGCAATAATATCGCCTTTTTCGTTAACGATTGCAATTGCAATACAAGCAATGCCTTTACTACCGCTAGAATGACTTTGATTGTACAAAAATATATCAGTCTCTGGAACTCTTTTGCTTGATCCTTCGGGTTGTGAATAATCTTGAAAGTGTGAGTGTGCTCTCGTATCAGTATACTTAGGCGTATAGAGGAACTGCAAAATATTTTGACGAAGATAGTAGCCAAGAGCTCCCATTTGACGAAGACAGCGCTGCTGCACCGTTAATCGGATAACGCTCTCGGGGTTTCGGTACGGTCTTTGAATGAAGTGCACGTCCGACGGTGTGAGTTTGCACATAGGATTTCTTGCTAACATCACGGAGAGTACTTCTAAAACTGCATCGTCTAGGCGATTTTGCAAAACCTGTACCAGTTCACGTTTTACTTCCGGTCCAGCCTCTGATATTCCGTGAACCTGATACATAAAAAATTCGTAGATAAAAGAGTGATGGTTAACTTTTATTATTCATAAAATAGCATTACCCGTGGATTTTATCGGGTGTAAAATGTATAAGCACATACCATAAGTACGATCGAATCGCCAGACTTATTGAGTATATCAGACTCCCTCTCGCCGAAAGAACGAACCCTTGGCCTGAGTAATTCCATGGCTGAGTTAGAAGATGTAGATTGGTCCACAGATACACCTAAACTTTTGGCCTGTGAGAGTGAAGCGATGCTACTACTGCGTGATACCATTAGTTTTTCGTCGCTCTCGGAGAGCTTGCTAGCTTGCAATGGTCGATCATCGCTTGTGCGTTCATGTAATCGCAGATAGAAAACATTACCATTGCTCTCCTGATAGACAAACATATTAGCACGATTATTTACGGAGAAACGGTTAAGTACAGCTTGCAATGCTTTGATTCCACGTGATAGGCCTGTTTTTCCAGGCCCGGTCTTCAGACGGTGATGTAAACAAAACGGCACTTCCCACACTATCGGGCATCGGAACATACCTGGCGTAACATTTGACGATACTAAAAATAATAAAATTTTATGATGATTTTCTAAACTATGGGCTTAAGTTATTAACAAATTTATAGAAAAACAAGTTTCTCTGTTACCTGTACAAGAACTGGTACTATGCATGGACGTGTTTGCATCAACATTACTATCGTTAGCCTTCCACGTGTGATCCTCAATAGATTCGGGCTCAAGTAGCGAGTCACAAATGCGCTTGTCGTGCAAATCACGCAGTAATAAATACTGATTAACTTTACGACAAATAGATTTAATCTCCGATACCGCGGTCTTTTGTACCTGTTGGTAACGATCGACCTCCGGAGAGGTAAGCTCGAGAAAACGGCAATGAAAGTAGACATTTACATGGTCACGTTCAACACGTAATATTAACCAAAAATTAGGTAAAATGTCGCGTCGACGATCGAGGTCAACGAGCCACTGGCACTCATCATCGGAATCGCTGCTGTCACCTTCGTAGCCATCATCAGTACCGACTTGATTATCACCAATACTCGAGATTTCCGAATGGCATCCAGGAGGATCACCCGAATCTTGCTTCTTCACGCGTGAGTTTGTGGCAAAATTCATATCATCGCTGAAAGCCGCGCTGTTATCTTCAAATGCTGCAAATTTTTAAATTTTATTAAAAATTTGAAAAAAAATATTATGTATGCTCAATAAAAAATAAATTTTGTTTGGCAGTTAGGAAAACTTTTATTTTTAAAAATGTAATAAGTCGCTTTTGTAAAATAAAAATAACATAATTTTCAATGTACTTACGTTTATGTTCTTCTGTATTAGCTTCTTTTAAAGACGAATGCTTCACTTCATCATCAGTGAGAGTATCATTTATAGGTCCAAAATGTTTTACGAAGTAAAACAAACTGCCCTCTTGCCGAATCGAATATCGATCTATTGTTAACTTTGTGAGTTCCTCGATGAATTTTGGTAGACTATTGTCCGACGAAAAAACAAAGTGTAAGTGTACTTTGTCCATGTAGCAGCTCGTCCTATTATTTGAGTCTGCTACGTGTCTAGCTACGAAGTTTAGCGTTTCCTCAGTGGGCGAGGGCTTATCCAGCAATACAGCAGCAGTTTCGTCTCTCAACAACCAATGAATCTCTTCGACGAGACTCGAAACTGCAGAGTATTGATGCGGTGGTAAATTGTTTAAATGTTCATGAATAGGTTCACCATCACAAGATTGCATGCGTTCAAAGCTACATTCGTTGGTGTCGGTGCCGCAGCGCATACTACCTTCACTGCAGTACGATGTTGTTCTTAATCCGGTCGGCGTATGCTCAATGCTTACCTAGAGGCACATTAAAATTTTTAATATTCATATTTTCTTTTGCTTTTTTATTAAGGCTTGTAAAAAATATAATGATTGCTTATTTACCTCGAGAACTTCTTTTGGCAGGTTCAAACAGATAATATCAAGCGTGACCTTCAAGCTAGAGGAAGAAGAATTTTTGAGATTATAGTCTTCAAGCTTTTGAGTGATTTCAGTGAAACAGGTAGGTAAGAGTTTGACCGCCGTACTAGCAAATCTTGATTTGGAATGAATGGAACAATTGAGCTGAAGAAAAAGCGGATGTTCTTTAACGTGTTCAGGGTCCATTTGTATATCACTAATGAAGGATTCGACAGAATCTGAGCTTTCAGATGGCTTAGAGCGCTCGTACAACCCACCGTTAGGCCAAATCATTGTATTGATGTGATTTGCTGAAAAAATTTGAAATTTTAATTTTAATACGTTTTTTACGTAAAAATAAAGAAATTATTTACCTTTTTTAAACGAACTACACATTTTCCCATTAACAGCTTCTGAATTGAAGGTAAAACGTACGTCATCGTCACTATCCGATGAAGCTTGAGTTTCCGCATCAACCTATTATCATTTAAAACGTTAGAAAAAAGATGGTTTTACACAAATATTTTATTTAAATTTTAAAAACCTAGTTTTATGTCTTATAAGGAATTTAAGTAATGATCAATCAGCTAAAATCACCTTATCCGATTTCCACGAAGGCAGGCAGTAGTAAAAGTCGGGATGAACAGGCACTTGTTTAAAGGCAACGTTGATGATTTTCTTGAATTTTTCCTTAATAAGATTATGGATGTTGCGCATTTCGCTACATGGCGATTCTTCGCCAGCTACAGCATTGTTAGACGAGCTAAGATGCCTGCAGACAGCGCGCAAGTAGTCCGTAATGTTGATCTCAATAAGACCTTCCTCGCACTGCTCCACCGCCGCTTCCATATCGTCGTAGCTGAGCGGCTGCTGTAGTATCAGAGACTTATAAACCGCGACTACATATGAGTTGCAGTGGGCGAGGCTCAGAACCTTGCAATGTTCCATGAGATTACGCTGATCTGAAAGGTGCATAACCAACATAATTTTCAAGCGAGCTGTATTTTTTTAAAATCCCAATGTAATTTTTAATCATCAAAAAAATGTTCAAAATACCACTTGATATGTTATCGGAGTCCTCGCTCTTCGGCTCGGGCGACGAAGGTTTTGTGTTCTCCCCCGACTTGAGGTTGACGAAATCTTCACGGAACTGCTCGCCGACCTTGAATGTATGGTCCCGATAAATATCACGAAATCGCGGCCTCTCGAGCTTTTCGATGAGGGCGTCTATGAGCAGGGCCAGCGAGCAATCATAAACGTAGATCGGCAGGATTAAACCGCGCCGGGCGCTACCTTCCACTGAAGTTGGAGCTTTCGAGAAGGCATCCGTGGCTCTGGGAGTGCTGAAGGCTAGGGCTTGCTTGAAGTACTCCAAATCATTGCTTTCCTATGGTGAGAAAAAGACGTTGCATTTCAAAGAGCATTTTTTTTTAATATCTGACAAAGTAATAATGCTGGTGATCCAAATGATATTTCGAGAACAATGAAATATTTCGTTATTTTACATGATTCTCATTCTATATGAAAAACAATTATGCACCAAAATTTCCGAATAAAAAGAATATAGCTACGCAGGAATCAAAATTTAAAAAAATGCAATTGTATACGTTTAAAAGAAACAGTTAAAATAATCGGATTCTTAGACTACTTACTGTTGTCGGAGCTCGAGTTCGCTGAACCGGCGAGACGTCTCCGGATTGGGTCGAGGTGTGCTCGCCGTCGTTGGTCTCAAGCGGCTTGTACTCGATGTGCTCGCTCGTTGAATCGTGAACGTAAATAGGAGTGGTAAGAGCCTGCCGATCAGCGTCCTCCTCGGTGCAAGTCATTAAATGAACATCGTTTTCAGCGGCCGGGAGGAGCGTCACAATTACGTGGGTTACGCTGATGCCCTTGACGAAGCAGCGCCAGCGTGGGTACAGCGACGTGTTGCCGCTGCGCTCCGATTCTAAGGGTGAAGAATGAATTTTTCAAACTTGGTTTTGCGGACGCGTTGTTTTGTATTGTATTGGATTGAATGCTTGAGTGTACCGTAATTGTAAAATAAGGGTTTTGAGCCTTCCTCTCTGGGCCTCTCCGCGAGCATTTTGGAGAACCTGTCTGAATCTGCGGCGCTGAGAATCAATTCCTTATTGTGCAAACTTTTTATGTGATTTAACAGGCCTTCCATTAAAATTCTATTTGCGTTAGTGTCTCCGTGGAGTTGGTCATTAAAATCTATTAAATTTAAAAAATTAAAATTTATTTCTGTGCATACGGAAACGTAACTTTTATTAGCTTTAAATTAAATTAATTTTTTTTTAAATTGGAAGAAAAAAGTTAAAATGTTATTTTCAAATTCTAGATTGTCCAGGGTTTACTAACTTTTTTTGCTAAATTCAAAATAATAATTAATTTTTTCTTTTTTAAATAAAACGATAAAAATAAATCTTTACATGTGCACTAGAGAATTTCAAGTTACCCCAACAATCAGACAAACAAACGGTAAAACGAATTCGCGATCCCCAAAAAAAGAATAGAAAAGGCAAAAAAATAAGGTGGCGCCTGACCATCGGCAAACATGGAGAAAAGCAACTCGGCCTGCTGGCACTTGGGTAGAATGCCAAGCGTGTCGAAGTCGAATTGCATCGAACGAATGCGATCGTCAACGAGCGGATTCTCCGCGATGTCCGGATACGTCGAGCGCCTCGAGCTCTTTCCCAGGCTCGCGCCATTATTGTTGTTGTTATTGTTGTTACTGTTGCTGGTAGCCGGCTGGCTGACCGGCAAGGCGGTTTGCTGCAAATTATTGGGCAGCTCGTAGCTTTTGTCGAGCGGCGACACCTGGCACATCAGGCTCAGGTGCTCGAGAGTGAGAAGTGCATTGATGCATTCCTTGTCTATCTTCGATATCTGTTTGATTCATTGCGAGTTAGAGGATGTTTAAAAGGGGCTTCCGAGTAAGGTATGCTTGTTTAAATAAAGTGTGCGTGCTTGATGATTTTGCACCCTAAGTCATTGAATAGTTCAAGGATTATTATTTATTTAAAAGAATTTAATAATAATGAACTAGAGAAATAAATAAATTAATTTTTACTATAATATTGATTATAAGTTTTCAAAATAATATTCATAAATTTTACTTAAAACTTTACTTAAACAATAATTTAGCTTTGAGGTTTCCACAGTGATGGTTGATAGTGTTGAAAGTTTCTCGGATTTTGACAGTTTTTTTTTGTCATTTCAGAGTGTTTTGAAGGATAAAATACGACTGAAATCCAAAAAATCTGTTCAAAGAGATCAACAAAGAGTTTGTTTTTAATTTTTAATCAGTCCTTGAATATAAAGGGCTAATATAGCTTTAAAATAATTTATTAAAATATATTGAGGTAACAACAAAATATTTTTTATTTTCTGACATAAACAATGATGATTAATTACAATTATGAATATAAAATAAATAATATTTATAATACAATTTGATTTATAAAATTGGTTATAGAATATTTTTAATAAGCCATCAACTTTATTATAAATATATAGTTAAAGTACAGTAGAAAGTACACAAAATTAAAGTAAATAACTAAATCTATTAATTTTTTAGATTTAAAAAGTGCTATAATCTATTCATAATTATTTTATTTTTCTATTGCTTGTATATACAATTTAATAACGCATAATAATAAAAAATATTAATTTGAACTATTATATATATTTTTTAATTTTATAAGTGACAAACATATCAAAACATTAAAGTTTTAATAAATTAAAAAATATTATTAAAAGTTTATTAAACTTTTCTACTGTACTAAATTAACTATAAACACTGCAACATGTTGCATATCACTGTAAAAAAAACACAAATAAAAGGCACATTACATATTGGAGAAAATTACAAATATTCAACAAGTTATACATAAACATCCATTATATTACAAATCTAAAGTTCTACAACAAATAACAAGCTGCAATCTCTGTCTATCAGCACTTTTTTAAAAATCGCACTCTTGATCTGGCAAAACGCCGACACGGGGTCCCAGGAATAAGTTGGAGGAGTTGAATCTCACTTTATCACAAAGCGCAGAGACCACTACTCCACTTGAACCTCGAACCCTCGACTGGACTCTCTCTTTTTCCGTCTGGCACCTGGCAACCGTTATCGTCCAAGATCGCCCGATAGGAGCGTATTGATTCGAATTGGAAATAGAAAAAGATCCCTGGCCTTGATAATCCGAACGTTATTATTGTTATGTTCTTTTTTTTTCCTTTTTTCGGCGACGTGTCGCCGAGCGATCTCGAGCTGGAAGAGTTAGATCTGGCAAATTCCTCGGATTCACTGTCTAGATCCCCACTTCCAACTCAAGTGCGCCCGGTCTGAATGCAAGCGATTTTCGACGACGTGCATGCTCACTGGAGAGAAGGATGGATAAACTGGGATGCGTCCTTTACTTTTTTCTCTTCTCTCTTTCTCTTTTTGGTTTTGGAATAATGAAGTTTGAAATGGTTCGTAGATGAAGATTTGCTACCCGGTGACCTGCGATCGAGTTTTAGTTTACGCGATTTAGTTTGTCTCTCGTAAGTAGTGTATTATAGAATCGTTAAGTTGGAATGCGCAGTTATTATTTAAGAAATGTATATACTATCGGATTTGGAAATAAAAGTATTGAATCAGTTTGAAAGAAAGTCGGTAATTAAATTTTTAAAACAATTTACTATTGATGCATAAACTTTAACGAATTACGATCCGCATTACCAGATTATTAAATTTTCAGGAAAAAAACCAAAAACATTTCGACGCCATATGGCATCGTCGCACGAAATACAATTCTTTTCGAGCGCGACATACAAAGTACTTCACAAAGACTCAAATAAACCTTGTACACTTTTGACTGATAAAGGCGAGTGCGCCGGGCTTACGGTATCACCTCCGCGATCTACTTTTTTCCGTACCGATCACAATATAATTTTACCTGCCATTTCCACTCAACGATCTCTATCGATCCCAACTCACGCACAAACCCACGTTATCAACAATACACGGCACATTCCGTATTCTCTGGTACGACAGAAAAAAAAAACTGAAAACGTGTCGGTCTTCCTAATCTTTCTCTCACCTCTCGAGTCGCGTTATCGCGTCATCACTCTTATCGCGTTTATATATTCGAAAAATACTCGCGCACCAAGTCCATCTAGAAAAGCTCTCACTTTTACAATAAAACCTGAAATCCCGGCGACTCTTAGCCCCGATTCCATGCACAATATCCGAGGCGCGCAATTTACTATCTATATCCAGCAAACTCGTGATTCACTCGGGAGATTGAGCTGGCTCTAAATCGATAACGAACGTGTGTCACTTATCGCACTGCAGCGAACCCCTCGTTTCTCATTTTTTTTTTTTTTTTATCAGACTCGGTGCCCGATCTTTTTTTGTCTTTCTTATTTCACGTCGGCGACGAGGTGAGCGCTGCGACTGCGCGGCTTTCGTTCTTTCCGAAAAGTTTCAGGGGAACGCGAGCGCGGGCTTATCTTTACGGCGAGCGATTCTTCTTGTCTTTCTCTCGCGCGGGTGGAAACGTTACATTTATTCTTTTTTTCCGAGAGAGTGTGTGTATATGGACGACAACGTGGCTTATGTAACGTACGGGAGTGCGCGAGAAAGTATGTGTAATCAGCCATGGGGGCACCTTTCGTCATTTTTTTGAAGCGACGCTTTTTAGGCGGATTTACTTGGCGTCTTTACTCGGCGTGGTTCTATAGTCGAAAGGCGCGTAGCGGTCTGACCAAGCGAGTTTGGAAATTGGAAAACCGTTGATTCAAAATATAATTTACTTATCTACACTTTGATTAAGAAAATCATGCGCGAATTTAAAAAATAAAGTAAAAACAAATTAGAAAATGATAAAATACCAAAGTCGTCACAATCTCGATCCTTCAGTCAACACTAATACTCATAAAAAAAAAAAAAAAAAAAAAAAAAATAATTTTACGTCCTCATACCCAGTCGTAAAAGTTTATTATCCCGGAGAGACAATACGAATAGTATTTCGCACTAAAAATTAGAGCGAACGCGTATACGCGCTTTCCTCTTTTTTTTCCCTCGGAAAGCCACAAGCCCGGCCGCAGGATCACTGGCCGGCGCGCGTCCCGACTTTTTATGGACTCCGCCAGCGCGAAAGACCGAAAAAAGCTCGCGCCCGTCTATATAGAAAAAGTACAGCAAACCGCACTCCGGCTTTACGCGCGCTGGATTTTCCGATGTTCTGCCGCACTGTGCACCAACTCCTTTTCAAACACTTTATTGCGCGCGCGAGCGTAAACTCGAAAACAAGCAAGAAAGGAGAGAATGAAAGAGAGTGAAAAAGAGAGAGAGAGGAGAGAGAAAAGCGTAGGAGGACGAACTAGTGTGCGCAGGGTAACGCACGAGGGTTAACTAGAGGGCCCAACGGAGACGGCGGGCCCTATATATACCTGTGGGCTCGGGCTGACACTGATAGCGTCCCGTCATCGGTTCCCTTGCGTTTAGCTCGGGCATCGATATCGGCACCTCTCCTCTCTAGCTCCGGCGCCCCGCCCCGATAACGATAACAAAACGCGTCGCGCTGATGATTATATATACACGCGGGGACGCGCATCGTTTTCTCGGGAGTGAGCTTGTCACCGCGGCTTTTTAGCTTAGGGGTGGTTAGCGTGGCTGGGAAGATCGGCTAGGGGTGTGATTGCCATAATTAATAATTTTGAGCTTCAGACTGCTGATTGCTGATGGAAAATTAAATAGTATTTAATTAGGATCTAACTAGGTTGCCTTATTATTGATATAATAATTGAGCCAGCTAGTTTGGCCCTTTATGAAGCTAGTTAAAACCAGAGAGAATTTTAAAGATTAAGTCTAAGTAATTAGATTTCTATTCGGAATTTAAAACTTTGTATATAAAAAGTAAATTAAAGTGGTTTAAATTATTTCTAAGTTAATCTCTGTTTTGTATTAAAGTTTATTTTATTTCAATTAAGAGTATAGTAATAGCTAATCACTGACAATAACAAATCCTTACAATATTTAAAGAAATTTTCTTTTATGTAAAAACTTTAAACAACGAAGTGTTTTTTGTAACTAAATATCATTGTTCATTCGTATTCCTGTTATGGAACAATTTTTTTTTTAAATTATACAGCAAAAAAGGAAATAATTCATATTTAAATGATAAAGAGAAAAATTGAAATGCTCTTAATTAAAACGCATATTATTCTACTTGACTTTTTAAAATATTTACTGCAATATTTTTTTAACTCTAAATGTTATAAAAACTCTGAAAATGAAATAGTACTTTTTACTTATATCTATTGTTTATTTATATCCGAGAAACGAATTTACTTTTAAGTAAATTATTTCAGCTTTTTAACTGCTTTAATCTATCCTAGACACCTCCATAAGATCCTTCTTACAGAATTTTGGAGACAAGATTTCAACACAGTACGATAAGAGAACAAGTTCCGTTTTAAAAATGTAATGTTTACCTATGATTGATAGTTTCTTCCTTTTGACGCAATTGGTGTGACTCAGGACGTTTCATAAATTTTACAGTTACCGATTTGATTAACTATTATCTATCGTACGTTCCGTAATATAGAAAATATTTCTACTTGACTCAAAAAAGATTTTATCTTAACGTTACTCATTTCTTTAATATAAAATATTGTGCAAAAATTTTAATGGCCCGCATTTCTTTTCAATTACTATCAAAATTATTTATCGATATTCTTATATAATCATTTAAATAAGAAAATAAAATAAAAACACGTTTATTCAAGGCAATAGATGTTGAGGTAATTCAATAAATTGGGTTAATAAATTTTATGGTAATTGCTAATTTATCTAATAAAACATTGTCAAACAGTAGAAACGTAAATATTCAAAATAATAAGTAGAATCACTATTGTCATAGCATAAAAGTTGTGATAAGAAAAATGTAAAGCGATATATATCTGTAATATTATCATTAAAGTATTTATAAACTCATAATTATCAATAATGCTTTACCTTGTTTCAGATTAATGGGCGGTTCTTTACGGTTACACAATAAAAAATTGTTGTATATTGAATGAGTGTGCAAATTATTCTTATATTTATTATTAACTAATAATTAACAACATAGTTAATAAATTATGTATCGTCACTTCATAATGATATAAACACGATAAAAATCTCTGGTAAAAAATCAGAATTCAGAATTTTTCGAAAAAGATAGCAAAAGTTTAAGTTTTTAATTTTTAAATTATAATTTTTTAAAAATAAGAGCGCAATTTAGAGTTGTTTAATAAATAAAATTTGCATTGTATTGGGGATAATTGTTAACAAGTAAAGAAGATCATTTTTAAACACATATTTCATTTATGTTACTATAAATAGCTAAGAAAGCCTATTTTGAAAAAATAAATACTTTATTTGAAACCTTTATGATTTCATACAGATTATTATTGATTTTTCCTTTATACATTTTACAAGATTTAGTTATTTTTTACAATGAATTAAGTATTCTGTTTTCAATTTTCAAATATATTTTAACATTCAAGATGTAATTTTGCATTCAAAATTGTACTATTACAATTAGAATCTGAATCATTTTAAACTTTTTTGTCGGATAGTTTTGTATCAAGCTATTTTTTGTCGGGGATTGCAAAAAATTCTTTATTATTGTAATTTCTTAGGTTATAATATATTCTGCCATAGCCCATCAGAATTATGATTTTCTTCATCAAAGGTTTGAATCAAATTTGTCATTACAATAAGTCATGCAAGCACCTAAATATTATTGTAGCATTTTATCGTGAACATATGCAATTAAAAGTCAATAAAGACTATTACACGTAATCTTTTCTCAGTACTTAATAAATTATAAATATTTAAAAGAAAGTAAACTTGTTTGTAACTATTGCAAAGAAATATCCAAAAATAATCTTAATTACGATAAAAAAAAAAACATAAATAAATAAGTTACGAATAGGCACGAGCTAAGATATAAAAGACCGCAAGCTAGTCCGTGCTCGCCAGAGAGCTTGAGAATTTTTCGAGATCCTCGTCTGTCTGCAAAGTCAGAGCGCCGCGCTGAAATCTTCAATATCTTCGACGGCTGTTTGCTGAGCGAGATAGCGCGCGCGCTCGCGTTCGCGTTCACTCGCTCGCCTACCTGACAAAATAAACCACTTCAGAAAACCGCTGGTCAGGATAAATTTTTATTTTGCTGATTACGAGCATTATCAGAGGCCACCTCGCTAGCTAGATAAGGTATAGGTCAAAGAAACTCGAGGCCTAAAGAGACGTAAGAGCTTTTCAATTCTTTCCCAGTCTGGGAAGACCGCTGGGAAATTTGAGTTTACCTTTTTAAGAAGTAAGGGGGGAGGTAAATATAATCTCTTCTGTTTTACGTAACGAAGAGGGGGAGAAACTGTTGGTAAAAGGGACAGTTTCGAGCGATACCAAACAATCAAATAAGAGGAAGAGAAATATAAACGAAGAGACACTTTGTGACGAATTTATCAGGAAACTTATTGAGATTTTTTTCATTTTTTAAATTACGTAATTATTGAAACATTAGTAAATATATGCAAATACATTCTAATTATATTTTCAATAATAAAATCATCTTCTTATACAAATTTTTTATATTTATAAATATGTTAACAACCTTCAAAATTAATTACGGACATAAACAATACTCAAGTTGTATTGATAATTTATTATAATATAATAATTTATTACAAATTGTTTAGTATTTAATAATTTAGTCAAAATATTTTAACTTTATAAGAAAATTGAAAATTTTTTACAATCTCTTTTATTGAGCATTACTTTTTTAAAATAAGAAAAAACCAACGTAAGGATCTTGATTATATGAAGTCAGGTAACAACAGGTGTTATTTTTACTGTTCTTTTCTTTTTGTAATTTAATCGGAAATCGATTCATTTCATTCGAATTGACGGGTGCATTCTTTTAGAATCACGTGTAATCAGAAGATATCGAAAATATTAGATATCTTATCTATTGACGACTTCGAGAAAATGAAGCGACCCATGTCTTGAACAACTAATCAAGAAAGCTTTTAAATAAAATAAAATAAATTTTTTTATTCTAAGTCTATCCTATTTATTTTAAATTTATTCAAAATATAGACGCAATAGACTAAAATTTATTTTTCTTAAAACTCTTTTAAAATGCAATTTTATGCAGCGCCTACGGGTTTTCGCCAGATCACTTTTAATGGAAATTTTTTTATTGGAAATTGTATATTTGTAATTTTCTCCAGAATAATCAAATAAATTATGAGACACTTACCGCATCAGGAAGTTGATGATATTCAAGAAAGTGCATGTAAGCAGCTTTTTTGGCAGTTGTCATTTGAACATTACCACATTGAGGTTCTATCCAAACTTCCACGACAATTTGAAAATCTCCAGTTGCTTCAGTATCATCAATGCCATTTTCTCCATCAGCTGTGCCTGTTGCAATAGATATTAAGAATATAGAGATCTTTAGGTTGCACTAGTTGCATTGCTTATACTAAATTATTTAATAAATCTATCCGTTAATAATACAATTATATCATTTTATAATACTTATATAAAGTTTACTTTTTAGTTAAAATATAAAAATTACCTTCATCCGTTTCTTCTTCTGATCCACTTTCTTTCTCGATTCCCCCTGGACCAACAATAACATGCGGAGGAAATAAAATATATTGGACTATACAAGGATACGTCATATCATTATCTCCAGGAGCCTTCATTTGTACTTCCATCACAGTGTTTATTATGCCAGCAGCAGAATACGCAAAATTAAAACCTTCCGCGAGGCGAATCCTGAAATAAAGGAAATATTTAATGATAGAATTATGTTAGTTTTCTAAATTTGTAAATTAGATAATTGAATTTATTAACGTACTTTGTAATAGTTGATAAAATTCTAGCTACAGCAGCAACATACAATTTTGGTAAATTTGTGGCTGGCAAAGTTTGTAATGTTGGTTTCTTCAATAACCATAGCCACCTCGTATGGTAAAGGTACCTGCTCAACGTTGTAGTCAAACTACCTCCTGCAATAGACGCATTCCTGGCGATGATCTGCGAACCGTCAGGAAATATCACAGTGCTCAAATCAATCGGCATCCTCTCGTATCTAATTAAAATTTTTTCCAACGGCTTATGTAGTATAATACAACATGGAATTTCCCTTTGTTCGGTTCTTCTACTCGGAAGCGCAAGCTGCGTTAATCTTTCTAATAAATCTGCCATAACATTGTGACGAACAAGCCCCTCGGTACCACCAGCAAAGGCCACATTTAAGACAACGCACAATGATTTGCAACTGATGTTTATTAGAGAAAATGAGATCGGTGGCTTGTCAGCTTCTTTGTGGATAAATTGCACATAGGTATGATTTTCGACCAGAACAAAGGTCGCCCAAGTTTTAAGCATACCATAGAGGACTGCTGCAGCTTGGCGATATTGAACACTTTGAAATCGGCCGCTCTGGTTGGCCTGGTGTAAGTGTTTTGAGAGCGGTCGATCATGAATAAGGATAAGAGTAATACGTTGCGAGTGTAACCAACGAGGCCACTGTTGTGGTTCGAGTGAAACAACTGGCTGCCAGATTTGCCCGAACTGTGGACATGCTGCATCGCTAAAAGTATAAAATAAAGTTTTTTTAAAACGTATACAATTTTATATAAATTTTTTATAAAAGTTTACACTTGAAATAATCGAAATCTTACCTTAACTGAATTGAACTTGATGAAGATGTGGGTAGGTAGAACACAGGCATACCACTCCTTATAGTATCTGGCACATTATACCAAGTCCACCCCATACCAGGAAACCAGCTGAAATGTGCCAACATACTATCACCCTCGGTCAATGATGTCAATGCAGTCCAGAATCGAGAAACCATGTTTTGTCTATATTGTGATTTTAATGGTTTCTTCGACAGGCACGTTATATCGTGTAAAAACTCATAAGGCGCTTCTATTGTAATTGTGTACTGCAGCGTGTTGCAGACAGACAAGGATTTCAAGAAACGGGGACACGTAACTAAGTATTCCACGTAAACATGTGTCTTCCAAGGCAGTACAAAACAAATTTCTAAGCTCCCATCACGTAGAGTAGTCTTTTTAATTAAGTAACCCTCACGCAATCTACAACACAAAAGACTGTTAAGGGTGCATGTGACTTGATCGTCGATTTGCTTTTTTCTAAGAAGTTGAGGCGGTTCATGACCGTAAAATAAACTATTTTTCGTACGCCATGTGGTTGGGCCTGGATCCGCTATTTCAATGTGATCGGTACGATATAGTTGCCAGCATAATAGATTATTGTGGTACTTATTCATATCGATATTTTCAATGGTAAGCTGAAATATAATTTTTATGAAAATTTAAAATTCTTTAAGAAAATAAAGAAAATTATTGTATTGTATCATATAAAATTTCATTAGTTATAAAAATGTATTTGATATGAAACAATAATATTTTTTGTTATTATAAATTTTATTGAAAAGTAATAGACATTACTGTTGGAGGAAAAACTGTCATATAGGATCCTAAAGTCGCAGTCGCAAGAAAACGTAGTAAATCTGGATATGGCACTAATCCGTTTGCACTATGCGGGTGATATGAGCTTCCAACATGTAAAAAACTACAAGCGATTGTAGTGGCTCTTAATTGTTGGATCACTGAGTCTAATGCATGAACATCGTTTACTCCAACAATTCCATCAGACACTATGACTAAATCTTAAAAATTTGAAAATACATAAAAATAGTTATAATATAAATTTGTATTTAATTCTTATAAACAATAAAAATTATAAAAATATTAATACTAATCTTCAAAATGCTTTAGTAAAATATTTTATAAATTTATTTTCCCTCTTATAAAATAATAATATGACATTAATTACTTACGAGCACAACTATGTTCTGGTAAAAGTGACAAAGCTAACATTCCATATCGCAACATATTGATAAAACCAGTTTCAGGTGATACCATAGCTATTGTCGATACATTATTACTTGCATTATTTTTCCCAACACTTGTACCTCCTTCTTCAAACAAACCACCTACTAATCTCTCACTTTCTGCCCTTAAAGTTTCTAACTGTAAATTAACTAAGCTTGTAACTTGAGCAACTTTTTCTTCTAATAAATTTAATTGAGTTTCTATTTCTTGCATTAAACTAGCAACGCTTTCTGTAGTGACTAGCCAGCCTTGGACTAACACTTGTTGGGCTGGATTGGTAAAAAAAGGTGTATGTACTATCACAGTTACATAAATCTCTGGATGAAGTATTCTTTTACTCCCAGGAATGATAAACTAAAATAATTTTTTTAATGTTAAACTTATTTTTAATGTTAAACATTTTTAAGGCATAGAGATAAAATTTCTTACTGGTCTTGTTATGCCTTCAAGGCACCTTTTTGTAGCTAAACAAACTTCATCAATAACAATTTCTCCATGCTGAATATCCTGAAAAAATAAAATTAATTATTAATTATTAGTTAAATTCTGCTTAATGAAATTTAGTAATAAGAAATATTTTATTTAACTATTATTATGTGAACATATGTTATTAGAAATAATTGTTTTAATACTTACAACTGTAGCTAGAGATGGGCTGAGATCTAAACTGAAAACCATTCTGTATTTGTGTGCAAGAAATTTTATCGTAGTTGATGACGTTACTTTATAAAGGTATTGTTCACTATTTTCTGGGCACCATGAATGAACACTTTCTTTAGGAATTACAGAGACAATTTCCAGGTCTGGTGCCTCCTCGTATTCTAAACCAGGATTTTGTATTGTAATGATGGTATCCAAATGCTGGAGTAACCATTGTGCTCTGACATTGCGAGAAATCGGAAAACCTTTCTTCATGAGCAGATAAACCGTTTCAGCCTCAAGAACTGTCGGTTTCTACAAAGCAATGATTTCAGTTAAATTATTGATCAAAACATACAAGTACTAAAATAATTAATATTTAATATGTTTAATAAATTTAGTGCATTAAATCTAAATTCAGTAATAAATTATAAATCATGGTGTTTAAAATAGATTGGCTAAAAATACTTCGATTAGCGAACAATCATAAAAGTGACAGATATGTTTCAAAAAATTAAAATAGAATTGTACATTATTGAAATAGTGTGAAAAAAATATAATACTTTCTGTAAATAGTACTTTTACTAATTTTTAGAATTTTTCTCAATTCAAAACTTGATTTACAGTAAAAAATATGTATAAAAACAAAAATCTTAAAAATTTGAAGCACACATCATTCCCACACAAACTTAAAAAGAAAAAAGAAAATAAGATTATAAAATAAAAGGCTCTCCTTACTCTGATCTCGTTCTCGGCAGAATCCATGGTCTTTTATTATTTACTAACAGTTACACAACAGAAGATGACAGAAGCTGGCATCGCCTTGTCGTTTCCAAAATATTTTCCGAAAAACCCGAGCGTTCCCTGCTGGTGCTTATCGTCGACGAGCAGCTGGAAAACGTCATATTTTCACGTACTCGCCCGTCCGTCCGAGGGTCACATCTTCGCTCGTATTTTCATTATGCTAAAGATTTCCGCAGCTCTTTCCCACAACTCTACTCCGATCTCCAATGTTTTCAATAGTAAACATAACCTAAAACCGTCCGCCTACGTATCGCGCGTGGTATCTTGCAACGTAGTAGTGTACCAGCTGTCTATATATGTGTCGTATATAGATACTACGGTTCGCTGCAGTCGCGCGCACTTGGCAGTTCGCAGACTCGCGCTGTCTCGTTCTCTCTCATGCAGTCGTCCGCAGCAGCGAGGAAAGGAGACGGCAGATGCGTTCCTATTTTTGGATTTATAGGTTAAGTCTTAGTCATAGGGTGTTTGTATCGAAGGCTGTGCATCTGTCTCTCTTGCCATTGCGCGAGGAGCGTGCATGGTAAAGTCTGTAATTGAGAGCCGACTGATTATAATTTGTAGCGATGGACGGATTCAGGAGCGGCTGTTTTCTTAGGGCAGCCTTGCGTGACTTTATCTGCCTCGCCAGTATATAAAAGCGAAAGTGTGATGTGCCGCCTTTGACTGGAGTATGTCGTGGCTGGCGGAGGAGCTTTGAATGTTTTGGTGCTCTTGTTAATGTTATGTTTTAATTAAGCGACTCGTCGAGCTTTTCGATAAATTTTTAGAATATTTTTAGATAACTGTGCTATCTCTGTATTATGTTTCGGTTTAGTGTCGGCGCGAAATGCGAATGAAGATATACACAACCGGTGCTAGTATTTATTTGTTTGAATAAAATTAGTAGTAATAGTACAAAAATTAATAAAAAATGGCTGTCAGTGCGAAAGAGGTACCAAAGTACGGTTTTAAAGTCAGATTAGATCATGAATATCCGGAGAAGTGGTCGCAAAGGTTGCGGCCGAAATTCAAGCAGACGATGCAGATGATGCCGCTTGCTTTTAGGTGTGTATAGTGTATATTGATTATATGAGTGTTGAAATATTCATCGTTACAAAGTAGTTATCAGAATGAAATACTAGATGATATTCGATCTAAAAATTTCAAGTTTTTATAACCCAACAAAAATTGCTACTATATTTCAAAATTTTATAATTATTATAATTTTATAGTTTTGTAAGCAATGTCATAATTTTTTTTTTTTTTAATTAAATTATAGCATGAATTTTTTTAACTCAACAATTTTAACGCTTACATAAACATTAATAACAGTTTACATACTTATTTATTTAATCTTATCGACTATTATTTAATCTTACGATATGAATAATAAAAAATTCTTATTGCTACATAAATAAATTAGAATGTGTTGCGTTTATTTTATTTTAGTGCATTAAACGACTATTTGTCTTTTTACAAAATAAGTATAAAATTTTAGAAAGAAATTTAAACGTAATTCGATAGTTTAATAAACAAATAAAGCTGGAGTTATCGATCAAACTTGCAAACAAACAACAAACAAATAAACTTGCTTGCAATACTAATAATTTAAGAAGTTACTAAATCTTATAAATAATAGATCTAAGCAAATTTTTAAATATGTATTATATAGAAAAATAAACATAAGTTTTATGATTGAAAGAAAATTTGAACAATATTAAAACAGAATTTAATTTGTACCGGCTTTATAATAAAAAATACACATTTTATTTCTTTTCATTTAATAACTACGGTTGGCCACCTTCTTACACTTAATCGGCAATATACAATGATGCAAAGTATATTAATACAATTTATCCGATTTTCATATCTCAAGAATTGCATCAATATAACTATTACTTTTGTTATTACACCAATATAACTATTACAGTGTTCTCTTTATAAAATTTTCAACATTATTGGTAATTTCACGAGAATTTTGTGACATGCCAGAAGAATTAATGACGCCATAGTTTTTCAAGCGTAGCAACGCATAATTCGAAACGTGCTACAATGAAACTAAGCCTCCTTTTTTCAAAACGGAAATTTCTTTAATCGTAACACTGTCGATAACGTAATCATGCTTATTCTATCTACTTTAAATCCCTGCAACTTGTAAACTATAAATAACTTGTATAACTATAAACTTATCAATTATTTATAGATCAAAACTTACAAACTTCATATGTAAATGAAAGGATTGTGATGTTTGTTAATATTTTACTGTAAAATTTTATGTAATATTTAATAAAAGCATTTATTTATTAAATTTTTAAGTTACAAGTAGTTCAATTATTGATTGAATTATTGATGAGCACCGCAGATAAAGCTTTTGTTGAACTATTATATTCTTAATGTGTTGTTAAAAATATATTTATTTATTCATTTTTTAAAGGGATTCAACTGCTTATTTTAAAAATTATGCAATAACAAAAATCATTTTTAAAATGTTACAGATATGTATTTTATTATACTAACGTGAGTCGAAATGGCCGACCTGTTTTAATGGACTATATGAATATGCAACATGGTCAACAAATATATGGTAAAAATCTTAACCTTATGTTTATTAAGAATTTTTAAAACTATTTTTAAACACCATTTACTAAGAAAATGGTTATGACACATGAATCATAAAATTGGTTTAAAAAGAATCGCAGTAATATGGAAATATCTTAGATATTATATCTGATAAATTTTTTAAGTTATTGTAACAAAAGAACAAAAGTATATTTTGCTTAAAATAAGAATAATCAAATTTAAAAAAAAAGTTTCAAAAGAAAATAATAATATTGGCAAAAACAAGTCGTTTTACTTTTTCCAAATTTAAAATATTTAATATCGAATAAAGTTATATTACTCTAAAGTTGTAAGAAAATCTACTGAAATATAAAAATCCTTTATTTCAAGTTTTTATAAAATTCACTGCAAAAGTTATTTTTGTTAATTTAATTCTTACGATTTATTTACTTTTTAAAACTGAAAAAATTTTAAAATTTGAGCTTACTTTGTGATAAAAAAATATGACATTCTTTCTGTTAGTTAAATATACATGAGAGTATATTGAAATACGTGGTTTAATTAAATATTAAATATAATTATTGGAATATGATATAAATATTGAACATTAAAATATACAGTATATTGAAATATTATTTTTTCTTCGCAAAGAATTTCAGCAATTTTTATATTGACTTTCTAAAAAGGTATCGCAGAGTTTTAATTAGCTTAAATTCACGAAGAAACTTTAATATCAAATCTGAAGAATAGTGCTTATATGGAAAGTAAAATTTCTGTATTAAAAATTTTCATCCGAAACTCTCAATATTAAAAAACTAAAAAGCAATATTTAACAAACAAAAAGAGAGCTTTTTTAACTTTTCGAATTTCAAAACATTATTTTCAATCGCGCCATTTCACACTTGAAAAACCGCACTCTACGACTCCGCGGCGATTAAAATAAATCCACTTTTATCAATACTCCAGCCGGCGCGGCCGCGAAATAAAAGAAAAATCCACTACGGCGGTGGACGGCAGATCGCAACCCTGTACGTAACGACTCCTGCAATTTACACCATACTACGGGTTCCACGCCTCTATCGTATTATATAAAGTTTGCGATCTCGGATTTTTGTGCGTCTCTGCCTTTTTTTTACGCCCCCGTACGCCGGTTTTATACGCGGCTTTTGGTTTTTTCATATGTTAGGTTGTATTTATATTTTTTCATAGCGCTCAAGTTTAAGCTGTAAACTTGAGGCTTAACAGTCGGGTACTGCCGGCGCGCTCCTCAATATCAGAGATTCAATATTGCGCGCGCGGCGCTCGATTTCATTTGGCAATAAAATTTCGAATTCCCGGAGCTTCATATTTGATTGTTCGATATTATATCAATTGTCTATGAAATAGTAACACCCGGCTGGAGAGGGCCTTTAAAAGCAAGTTCCTCTGCATGTATATTTATTTAGGAGTTTTATTGTTTTAATATTGGGTGCGTTACTTCAAAATTATCTGTGTTATTCTGGAACTGTGAATTTCACGCGTGAAGTGAAAGGTATTAAATTTGAATTGTAAATTTAATTAAAAAATAGATTAGTTTTGCAATTATTATGAGCCTGAATATTTTTACATTTTCAAAGTTCTTTTAAGGCTGCATATAAATGATAACAGTAATACTACTGATACATTAAAAGATATATTTTCCACTTTTTGACACCACTGGAAATTAATAGTCTATTCGTTATTATTAATTTTTATTTTAATATTTAAGAAAAAAGTAATGAAGATTATTTATTTAGCGAAAATATTAAAAAAATAAATAACAAAATATTATAGCTACATAAGCCCAAAAGAATGTAAACAGTACCATTCATCAAGATTACATTTCCATAAAAATGCCGATTAAAAAAATGATCGAACGCATTGCAGGAGTACCAATAGGCGGCCTCGGCGGCGGCACGATCGGCCGGGGCTTCAGGGGCGAGTTCTGTCGGTACGCACTGCTGCCTGGGCTCTACAGCTATCACGTCATTCCCGCTAATCAGTTCATCCTGACTGTGAGGGACGTTAATGGGAACACGATATACAATCAGGTCTTGTCGACGAAAACGTGAGTCTTCCCGTATACACCCACGCTTACCTACACATACGTATACCACCCAACAGTCTCTCTCTCTCTCTTTCTCTCTCTCTTCGTGCATGCTAACTGCGCGCACAATGCCAGTGCATTATTATGTGCGCGCGAAACCGAGCTACGGCGTGCATCGCATGAGCTCTAGATTACCGCGGGCCCGACGGGGAAACTGCGCCACGGCAGCGCGGCTAAATTGGATGTTTGAGTTGGGCGCGTTTGAAACTTCGCGCGGGCTTCTTCGAATTTTGACGGTAATTCGAGCTGGACGCCTGTCAAAATTCGGAAATTGATTCTAGTTCTTTGGGAGGCTTTTTCTGAGGGTGCAGCGGCTCGATACTTTTCAATTATTGCGGATTAATTATTATTGACTTATTGATTTTTGAAGTTTGTTTTTGTAGTCAGGCTTTGATTTTGTATTCATTATTCCACTGTGTAATATATTTTAATTTACTCTAATTGATTTTAATTGAATTCGCTGCATGATTAACTTTGACTATTAACTACAAATTAATATTATGCAAATTATTTTAACAGAGTGTAGTCATTACCATATACATGACAAATGATAATCCATTTCAACCTCTACATTTTTTAGAAGCAAAAACGTAGTTATTAAAAATTTCTGTTTGTTCAATTTCGCGCTTCAAAATATTTTGCAAGTACTGTTAAGTGAAAACATATATTTACATCTTCCTCCACTCAGCCCCTTCAAAGCCATTTTAATACACTTCAACTTTTTATCAGACTTCAGTAACTTCGCAACCTTACAAAATTAATCAAATCTTAAACTCTATTCATTTCGACCTTACCTAACGCCAGGAAAGCAAAGCACTTGAAATCGTGGAAGTGGGACTTTGACGGCAGGCGAGCCAGCTACACTGGTCTGTATCCACGATCCTGGACTTGTTACGATATCGAAGAATTGAACCTGAAGCTAACGTGTAGGCAGGTTTCGCCAATCCTGCCCCACGATTACAAGGACAGCTCGCTGCCATGTGCTGTCTTCGCCTGGGATGTGCTTAATAATTCCGGCAGGGATTTAAGGGTAGCTTTAACGTTTACGTTTCAGAGCGGATATGGAAGCAAAGAAGATGCAGAAGGTAGTTTTTGTTGATTTAAAATCTACTTGATTGCTCGTTTCGAGTGTGCATTTTCTACTTAAAATTGGAGAATAATAATACATTTTTCTCGACTCGTT
The DNA here is from genome assembly GCA_900480035.1 of Eupelmus urozonus. Classification (NCBI taxonomy): domain Eukaryota; kingdom Metazoa; phylum Arthropoda; class Insecta; order Hymenoptera; family Eupelmidae; genus Eupelmus; species Eupelmus urozonus. Next base: position 25,033 of record UELX01001831.1, read on the forward strand.
GTTTTGACGTATAAAAAGCGATAATTTACAGCAGCGCATGATTAACTTTCTCGGCATTTCGGCCGGATCTTTTATTATAGACTCTTTTACGGATACATTAACGTCAAAGCTTCCAATTTGAAATTCCTCACATTTTACGAGTGAGCCGTTAAAAGTACTTCCAACTACCCAGTCAAAAAGTTTTCTCATTTCAAAGAAAAGACTAGAGAATCAATCCCTTCATACATCAAAGCAAACAGCCTAACATCCGCTCGGAGGCCTGCAATCGCTTTCGAATCAGCAAAATAATCTCCCGTCAGATTTAATAAACGCCCGGCTCGTTTCCTACAATGAAAACTGCGAAAAGATTCCGCGCTGCGCAGGTATATACCCCAGCCGCGATTGCCTCTCGAAACGAGCTTTTGATGCATAATGCGAGTGTGATAGAGCTCCGAAGATTTGGCTGCAGGTGACAAATGGACGGAATTTTTCGAGCTGGATGAGGCGCGAGGCGTCATGATACACCAGGAGTTCCGGGGCATGCCCTGCACATACGCGATAAGCTCGCGACGGGGAGCCGATCAGGAGGCCGCCGTGACTCGAATGCTGCACTTCGATCCGCGCGGCAGCGGAGCCAAGCTCTGGCAGAGCCTCGAGAGTACAGGCAGATTGGACGAGGAGGAGGAGGAGAGGAGCTCGCCCAAGATGAGTGAGTACGCCTATTTGGATGATTTTATCAGGGGGCTGGGGATGATGGATGTGGCGGAGATTATTCTTGAAGCTTGTGGATAGCAAATTATCAGCGACGGGTATTTTGTTACTCTTATTTGTCGTCTATTCTAATTGTTACGGATACCGCTATTTTTTTCTTTTATCTTTACTGTTTAGAGGCGTGTACCCGTTTTGCTTATATGATAATGAGAGGAAAACTAACAGCTTTTTTCATTAGCATAATCTTGTAGAACGGGAGAATGCAAAGTATAAACAATAAATTAGCAATCTTGTTTAATAAGAATGCGTTATCAACTTTCTTCAACCGTATTTTATTTCTTATTAAATAGAATTAGAAAATAACCAATTATTTTACTATTTTTATTCAAATAATGTATGCAATATCCATTTTTTTCCGTTTATTCTGGTAAATCGAATTTTTTCTCGAAAACTCATTCTGTACTCTAACATTCTTTACTGAACAGAATAATTTGGTGTAATATATTTGACTTTTAGAAGCATGTTTGTATTTGCAGAGAAACCAATTGCTTCGGCTGTTTGCGCGGACACTTTAGTGAAAGCCGGTTCTAGTGGATTGCTTGAATTCAGTTTGGTGTGGGATATGCCAAAAATACACTTTTACTATAAGCAAAAAGATTATTATAGGTAACAAATATTGATTTTTAAAATTAGTTAGTATATTATTCCAGCTTTAAAAAGTAAAAAATACATTTTTTAATTGGCTGTACGTGTTTGTCTGTAACTACTTATAAAATTATTCTTTTATTCAATGACTGAAAAAATTATTCAGAGTGGTACAAATATTGTAATTGTATATTACAGCAATTATATCAGTTTTAAAATAATAATTTATCATCAAAATACTTCTCTCAAACAAAGTTATACCTTTCAACTAAAATAAAAAAAAAAGAACGAAAGTTCGAACGTCTTCGAAAAGAGAGCAAGTAAATCCTCTTAGCGATAATAGCACACTAATACCAAAAAGATAGGCTTAATAAGCCAGCAGCGCGAAAGCGTTCCAGCTTTTCGCTAATTGCGTACGAGCTTGCCTGCACAGGTACTACACGAAATACTTCGGCTCTGACGGAGCACGCCAAATTTCCCGATACGCGCTGTCGAATTACGAACGCTGGGACGAGGCGATTCAGCGCTGGCAAAGCCCAGTCTTGGACGATCCCGAGCTGCCTGACTGGTACAAAAGCGCGCTTTTCAACGAGTTGTACTTCGTCGCGGACGGCGGCAGCGTCTGGCTCAGGGCCGACGAGCACGACAAATTTGGGCCTGATGATCCTAGGTAAAGATGTTTTTTTTCTACTGTATGCGTGGTAGTGGCCTACTGGCATGGTAGATCGATTTGGTTTGACGATGAGTTTTGCCTTATTTTGTTGTGTTGCCTTACGAGTGTGTATTTTGTATTTCGTTTTATCTTGTTTTGATGAGTAAAAGAAGTTTTTAATAGTACCGTAAAAGTTTATAATTAACGTAGTAACTTTTTGTATATTTATCATAGTATTATTATTTGTAACTGAATAAATGTGCGAATCTCACATTTATATACACATTTTAAGTAAGTATAATACGTAAAATAAAGATAAAATTTAAAATGAAAACATTTTATGCTGTTAGCAGATGTACTGAAAGTTAATAAAAAACAAAACTGACGGTTTAACTTATGCAAAAAAAAATCGTTTTTGTACGACTGTACTTTGCAAAATAAAGTTCCACCACTGTTGTAAAAATAGATTTTTTAATCCTTATTATTTCAAGGATTGATTTTTTGTTTAAATTTATCTAAAAAGTAAACTGCGTTTTCAATTATTAAAAAACATTTATTAAATAAGTGTCCATCAAATTTTGATATTTAAAAAAATTTGATTTTTCAAAACATTTAATTATGGGGTTTATGACCTTAACGAATCAAGCAAAGACAAAAATAAGAATGTCAGCTTTGCTGTCACTACCTTATACTTAGGCGGTGCCTAAAAATTACTGATAGACTCATCCTATTTTTCTACTATGCATTCCATCCCATTACATTTAAAAAAGTAACATCCAACAGAATGCAAACTCTTATCAGTCTTAGCGCACAACAAGCTTCATCCATTTCCCATGAGCAAGCTTGCACAATTAAACCACACACCACTCATCCAGAAAAAGAAACTCGTCCCTTATCTCCAAGGTGCCGAGTCCCTTTCTGCATCATAAAACGTCTCTCTCCCTCTCTTTCGCTCTTGGCTGCACACATACACACATACACACACACACACAGAGTCGCACACCGACAGAAACATAGCCATCCAGCAGAAACAGACACATAATCGAGAAAGCCATGACGTGCTCCGCAGGACGAAGTACGGCCGGTTCGCGTATCTCGAGGGCCACGAGTACCGGATGTACAACACGTACGACGTGCACTTCTACGCTGCCTTCGCCCTGGCCCAGCTGTGGCCCAATCTCGAGGCGTGTATACAATACGAGTTCCGGGACAGCGTGCACCACGAGGACAAGCAACGGCTGCGCGGTCTTTACGACGGCGCCCGCAGACGCAGGAAAGTTAAGGGGAGCGTGCCCCACGATATTGGCGACCCCGGTAAGTATATACAAGTCTTCTGCTCTCTACCTCCCTGCTGCAACTCGGCTCTCTTGTTCGCGATCTAACGTCGCTCTCTCCCTTCTGTTGTCTATAAGCGCGTTGCCTTTACGAGCGGGCCTCCTCGACGAGGCTAGTCGATCTAAATGCATTGTTAGCTGCGAGAGTGTCTCTCGCTGGGCAAATGTTCCTCGGATTATCGCGCAGATTGTTGGTTCGTTTTTTTTTTATTTTTTCAATTGGAAGTAGAACAGTTTTGAAAACAAAAATTTGGAAATGATAAATAAATAATAGAAATTGATTGTCATTATTTAAAATCATGCTATCGTTAGGGTTCTTATTTTTGCCGATTTTTAAAAAGTATTATAGAGAAATTGTGTACGAGTATGTAAGAGCGTTTTCAACGTCTTTATCTTTTGAATGGTCCATCGTGTCCGCTGCATCGAGATTGGATGCATTTATAAGACGCGCTTTGTGATACTCAGCTGTAAGATATAAGTAATTAATTTATCTGAATAACGTAGTTTATGATTGAAAATACTTATGCTACTCAGTAGCTATCAAGAATTCTACGAAATAAGCGTTATTATTATTACTATTTTTTTTTTTTTATAGGTGAAGAGCCATTCAACATGATCAACGCTTATCCTATTCACGATGTTTCCCAGTGGCGTGATCTCAATCCCAAGTTTATCTTAAGCTGCTACAGGATTTACTTTTTTAATAAAAATCTGGTTCAGCTGAGAGATTTTTGGTCGACTATTAAAGAGGTAAAGCGATGAGTCAATATTTTATCCTAAATACGTATTAAAAATAAATTGTTATTACATGATTTAAAAAAATATCGATTAACTGCTATGAAAAGAGACCTTTTTAAGACCATTAATCTTTCGAAAATTAGAAAAAAAATCTCCAGAAACGTAGAAAGAGTTTTCTTGTTTGGAAAATCTACAATATTCGCGAATTTGAAAAGACTTTTACTATTTTCGTCAGGTGCTAGAACACTGCCTGTCATTCGATAAAGACAACGACGGCCTCATAGAAAACGGTGGCTTCCCCGACCAGACGTACGACTGCTGGGTGATGAGCGGCCCGAGGTATGAATACAAATAGAAAGTGCTATATAGTTATATACGCAAAGCGGCTTCCTCTATCTCTTTATTTTTCTATTCAAATTTTCAAGATTTTAAAGCGGATGATGAATATATACTTATGTAATGCAGTTTTGAAGCAATTTTCTTTAAGCAATTTCCCTATTTTTATACTAGTATTAATATATTTTTTTTACATAATATTCGAACATATACACAGGAATAATGTCGCCTTGTATAGAATACATAATTTTCTTGTGTTGCATTAGTACATTTGAGGTTAGAATTTACTTTAAATAAAATTTTTTTAACAATTATTATTATATTCGTTTTAGAGTGTACCGGGTTCGAGTTACAAATAACTAAAAAGCCTTCTAATTAACTCGAGTTTCGCTTACGTAGCCCCAGGCTGACATGGGTATACCCGTTCGTTACTTTGAAATATACGCTTTTTGTTTATTCAGCGAGCACTTTTCATTTTTCATGATTGTATTAAGACACATTCGTTAGCAGAACGTAATAATTTCGAGGGGACAAATATATTTTAATTAACTTGAGGCAATATTGTCAAAGCTCGCTCACAAATATTTATTAAATTATTTTTATTTTGGCTGCGAAATTAATTAAACTTGCCTTTCAAAAAGCAGCCAAAACAAACCAGGAATTCAAGACGATCCATGTATTCCTAATCTTCACCAAATAATTAACAAAAGATTACCCCTTCGTTTAAATATAAATTTCAACATTACAAAGCGCATCGTTAAACAAGTTTGAAAACATGCGAAGAAGCGGTGTGAGGGCCCGCGCAAGCCTTAATAAAATTCAAACGGTACACAGCGGCATGCAGGTGCTTTTCAGTTTTCACACATATACATTCCAGCTTGCATTACCCTCGCTTTAAACGAAAGCTCGCCGAGAGCTTATATGAGCGGGCGGGAGAAGCTAGGGTCCCGAGGCGCGTATATAGCCGAGGAGCAGGAAGAGAGATAGAGGCGCCGCCGCCGCTCGTGTCCGCATTAATTTTATAACGAGGGCCACCCATATGAGCACGCGTGCTATATAGGTGTGGCTGTGTATGTACGTGTATAAGCCAGCCACCTAATTCCCTCGATTCTCATTCAGCGCGTACTGCGGCGGTTTATGGATCGCCGCGCTTCACTGTGCCGTAAAAATGGCCGAGCTTCTCGGCGAGCAAGAGGACGCAGCCAGGTACAGGGAGATACTCGAGCGCGGCAAAGTCGCCTTTCAGGATAAGCTCTGGAACGGTGAGTCTGCTGCTGCTGCTGCTGCTGCTGCTATCGTTCTTTTCGTTTTGATCGGCCAAAGCGCGCAGCTAGCTTTTCTGCTCGGCTAAGCTCGCAAGTTCTTTTTGGCTATAATAAATGGAGCTGCTTTTCTGACCTGACTTGTTGATTCGAATACTTATTTAATAAATTTAAAGATTAGTGGTGTCTTAATATTTGTTATTTATAATTGAACATTTTTTACTACTGGAAAAATTATTTTTAAATTCATTTTTCAGACATCAAAGATTAAGTTTCATTTTTTACGCCCTGCAATAAATTAGTATTGAAAAATTTAATTTTCTTAAAAAATTATTACGTAGCTTTCAATATTATAAAGGTTAAAAACCTATTACTGCACAAAACGTAAAAGACTTTTCTTATTCAATAAAAAGAATACATATTAAATTATATTATTAATTTTATTTTACGAATTCTACGCTTTCAACAAAAATTCCTTACGACCAATTTTCCTAGAAAAATCATTTTTAATATTCACCTAATTAGATTGTTCAAAAACAGGGAAAATCCAATTTAAAAAGTATTACTTTCTGGCCCATTGTTTGTAAACGAAAAGAATCATTTTACGGGAGAGCGGTTTCTTTTTATAAGCGTACTACCCTGCGATTCTTCCTCGCATCGTCGAGCGTGAAGCTTTTATCATCCACTTTATTCTCTCCTTTTTTTTCTTTTTATCAAAGGCAAGTATTATAATTTCGACTGCGGAAAGGACGAGCGAAGCAAAAGCATTATGAGCGACCAACTCTGCGGACACTGGCTTTTGAGAGCTTGCGGATTTACTTACGAGGTATAAAGATTTGTTCTTTTTATACGCCTTTTTCCCTGCTTATATATTTAAATGCAGACGTATTTATGAGATATTTCTGCTGTACGCCGGCAGCTGCTGCGATAATTAATACGGCGCGCTTTTTTTATTGGCGAATTTTCTCGCGCGTTAAAAAGTAAGTTTGCGCTAGAAATACGTTATTTTCAAGCGGCGAGGAGAGTCCGTAATAGGAAGTAAAAAGCTTCGTAATATATTTGAACGTGATTATCTTTCGCGCGTATGGCGCGCCGAGATTAGCTAAGTGCCGAAAAATTTATTAGCCTTTGGAAAACTTGCACTTGCCTTTATAATTACGGTTTATTATATCATTCTTTTTTTCTTTAATTAATGCTTTTATCTAATACTGCGACTTTCCTTTTTAACTGCGAATTTATTCTATGAGAAAGCACGGTAAATATTAACGCGATTCTGAATTTGTAATTTAATGGGAAAATCTTGAAATTCAGCGGATAAAGAAGAATAGAATGCTTTAAAAATTTTATTACGCAATTTTATTACTTTTGGCTTTTATATCCTTTCGTCCCATATCTTGTTTACAATGAAATCGTAAAAATACATTTAGCTGAAAATAGAAGCTTTAACGAGTATCGGAATATAAAAAAAAGCAACTTTAACACGTCCTTACAAAAATCTCATAACTTAATATTAAAATTCAATGTAAATTTTTACAAAAAAAGGCACATTTGTCAAAAAAAAAAAAAATTGTGCTAAAATAAATTTTCAGGTATTTCCAGAGGATCGGGTGAAATCCTCGCTGCAGACGGTCTTCCAGAATAACGTCATGAAGTACAGAAACGGCCAGCAGGGCGCCGTCAATGGGTTTTCGCCGTCAGGCTCGATCGATTACTCCTGCATACAGAGCGAAGAGATGTGGACCGGTGTCGCTTATGGCCTTGCCGCCCTTTTAATACACGAGGTAAACGATTTTTTTTTCTTTTGCCCCTCACCTGTACTCGGAGGGGCAAAATCGATCTAGCTCTCGTACTCGCGATAAACGAGATTCTTCGATTTTTCCCTCTCGCGAGGTAAGTTATTGTAGCCTCGCTTCGGCGCAATATTTTCCTGAAAATAATAAAAATCCTTTTTCACGGAAGAGAGAGAGAGGGAGAGGGAGCGGCGTGCGTTTCTTACAAGCCAGATGTTGGCCGCATTTTCACTTGAAAAATTGAGAATGGCTATGAAAGAGAGAATAGGAGAGGGGACGAATATACCGGAGGGGGACAAAGTACAGGTTGTTACCCCCAGAGAGTCGGAGGTTTCACGACATATATTTTGAAAGTTTATAGCGGCCAGGTTCGCCGTTCGAAAAATGTGATTATGAATGGCGCCAAAGGGCATTGAATTATACGGCGCATCCGTTTAAAGCGGTGGACATTTATTTTTCGAGCTCGATGGTATCGTATTTTTCGCTTTAAATTGCAGCGTTAACGCTTATCCTGACTCTTCCGGCTTTAATTATTTTTACGTGTAATTTTAACGAAATGCTTTATCACTCTATATTCTCCGGTTAATTAATTCACAAATCATTCAAAAATTAACATTTTAAAAAATTTGAAGAAACGAAATCCCAAGCAATTTCACAAGCCATCCCGCGGCTTTTGAAAACCTCCTAATTTAAAAATTCTCGCTCCCCAAATTCCGCGCCCCGGCGTCGCTCCGCTTTCATTACATCCCAAAAGCCCAGGCTCATATCCCAAGAACTTTTCAAAATTACTCGACTTTGGAACTGGCATTTCCCCCCTCTCTCTCTCTCTGTCTCTCCCTCCGTTCTATACGTTCAAATTAACTTGGCTTGCCGGCCGGCTAATTGAGGCGCTTGCGCGCACAGCTGAAATTAGTCGATTACCGGGCCATTCTGCTGGCTCCGGGGCCGCACAAAGAGCTCAGTCGGATGTTCTGCCTTCCAGGGAATGATCGAGGAAGCGTTCCGCACCGCCGAGGGCGTGTACAGGACGGTCTACGAGAGAATCGGCATGGGCTTCGAGACGCCCGAGGCTCTCTACGAGCACAAGCTCTACAGGGCGATCGGCTACATGCGCCCGCTCTCGATCTGGGCGATGCATCACGCCTGGGCCATGTGGAAGGCCAAAGAGCTGGATGGAGAAGAGAAGCTGCTGCCTGAGCGGACGGATGGGAATGCAAAGGATTCGGGCTTCAATTGCGCCGCAGATGGCCTGGATGAGAAGCCGGAGTCGGGTTTGTCGAATTAATGGATTGCTAATGTGTATGGGACTGTGGTGGTGAGGTTCAAGGCTGGGGGACTAGTTTTCGAAAGAATTCAGGCAAGATTGATGCAACGATAGCTCGAGTTGTCAGCTTTTTTTCGAAAAGTTTGAGAAAATTATTTGTATGGTCAATTTTTTTTCTGTTCGTAAATTTTAATCAGCCGTAACTTTTAAGCCATCGCATCTCGAAAGCTTTCTAAGAGACTTACAGCATTTTGTCTTACGACCACAGATATTATGTTGAAGAAATTGTTACGTAGGGTATAAAATTCTTGAAATAAATGTGAGATGTCACTTGATTAATTTTAGATAGATTTTAGTTAAATTTAGTTATTTCTTCGTAAAACAAATTACTTCATCATAACTTTCCATCTATTTGTTAATTCAATTTTAAATTTAAGAATTTATTGATTGTTTTACACCCAATTGATTTGTACTTTAGTACCTGAAGGTATACTTTATTACACATAAGCCATGAAGCAAACACAATAAGAAATGCTTGCTTATATAATAATTTCGAAATGTAATATTACACAATTCTCTAACAACTATTAGATATCTCGACAATTACAAACTTTACAACTTCATGTTTAGAAAATAATTTTAACAATAATATGAATTTAGTTTCTTCTTTACAAAATGTAATTCACAAGCAGTTTAGTAAAGATTTAAATTATTAAGCGTTTTGAAAGCCGACAAGAATAAATTATAATCAAACAGTTGAATTTCACTGTTCTCTATACTTGAGTCTAATGTGCGCTGACAAGCGCTTTTGTTCTCGCACAGTTGTTCATATATAATACATGCATTACGCTTACATTTGCACATTGTACATTATAACTGTGATTCGAATGCCCAAAGATTGAATTTTATACACTTGGTGCATAGAGAGTAAAGTGGCAGAAAGGAGATCTGTTACAACCACTATTTTATTTCGTTTTATAGTCATTGTTATATGTCCAACAATACTGTTACCTCCACAGTTACTTCACTGTAGCATAAAAAGCGCGCTATTAAAATACCTTAGTCTAAAATTTGTTAAATATGATTTTATAATGTTTTTTTCTTTCGTATACTTTGTATGTGATGTTTGACATAAATAAACAAAAAAAAATCCTTTACCTTGTATTTTCAAGTTTATACAAAACATATCACTTAATCCTATTATTCCGATTTAGAGAGCCAATGCTTACGTATACAAAATTATCAATTTGTAAAATTATTCGAATTCCACTGTACTCAGCGATGCGCACACTCCACGAAAATCGTTGGCTAAAATATACGATGCACACCTGGCCCGAGCTTTGTACAATCGAGGCGACAAATTTGCATTTAATTGCCAATGTGCGCGCGAAATAAAACGAAACGCGCAAAATAAAATATATGTGCGCGCATAATAACGATCGAAATAGCTTAATCCCCCCCCCCCCCTCTCTCATCGGTCTCACTCCAAGCCTCATAATAGTATGAAATTCCTCGGTGCATTCTTCCGAATGAGAGAGAGGGGGGGGGGGAGGGAGGGACGAAAATCGCTTTTAAATTGCGCGCATCTGGCGAGAATTAAGGTACGAACACCCGTGGCAATACGCTTTTTTACGTTCGATCGCTTGCGCTCAATCGCAGCGCCGACAATAATTCACGCGTGCAAATTCAGCCCCGCGGCTGATTTATTTCATTCGCCGTCATTTTCCTGTCAATAATCATTGCTCGCGCTCTAGCAGCGCCCGTGAGTGTGTATATATATATGCATACGTATATCTCGACATTTGCGCACTCGGCCGAGCGAGCCTATACGTATTTTCGAATAATAACAGAAACGTACGCCACGCCGAGCTTTTCAATAAAATATCATTTTACTTGATTTCCTCTCTAAGTCGGATGTGACGCGGCCGCTTTATATTGATCGGTCAGGTGAAAATTCTGATTTAAACGTTCGACGCGAGGGTAGACTGCTGATGTTATTAAATTTATTTTTCATTTTTATTCGAAAGCGCTGCGTTTGGCTAGAGCTAGCATTCACTAGATAAATAGAAAGAGTAACTGTATTTACAATATATTGCATGAAATACTTTATATGGTTATATCAATCAACTTAATTATTTCAAACGGTATTAGATTAAAATTAAACGCTTCTTTTTCAATATTAATTTACCGTCTATCTTTTAAATTAAAAGCGACCGAGCAGGGATCTCATAATACTGCGAAATAATTATTTTAAAAAGAAAAAGCCTTAACTTTTTTCATTATCCAGCTCCGTGGTTTTTCTCCTTACAGCCGCGCGCGGCGCGGGGCAATTTTCGATAACAGATTTTAAATTAAAATAACCAGCGTATCATGGACTGGCTCGATCGCGCCGAGCTGCACCCGCCGCCCGTATCGAAACTACAAATGTAATTAAAACGCTTCGATCTGCGGCGCGAGGGCGAAATCCATATCATAATGTATTGTAAAAAATCGTCGCTCGCGCCTCATCGCTCCCCGCGCCTGATCTCTCTTGATTTTTCCAATTTTCCGAAATTCGCGCGTAATGACATTTTCCAATTTCTCTGGCTCCCCGTCTCTTTTTCTGTTTACGCGTGCATGCGCGCTCGCGCAAATCCACTTTCGGAATCCTAAACGTGCGAGCGAGCGAGTCGCCATTATTCATTCGGCGCAAGTCGCGCATTATCATTCATTACATTTTTCATTCGGCCGGAATAATACGGCGAAATACGCCGAGCGTAAAGAGTGTTCAAAGGGCTGTATAGAATGCGAGGAGAGGGTAGGAAAGCGAAAAAGTGCAGTATATCGACACACGTGTTACCTACTTTTCTCTGTACAGGAGAATTTTTCTTACTAACCTTCGTGCAGCGCTCGGTGTAAGTATAGGGAGTTTCAGTTTTCATTTTCGCTGTGCATGCGTTTATGCATATATGCGAGTGAGTTATTGGCCAGTAGCCAGAAGCTTATAGTAGTAAATCAAAGGAGAATCATGGGGAATAGGAAGAGTAGGCAGAGGGAAAAACTCAAGAACATCCTTGAAGAAATAGCGTTATCATTTTTTTATATATGTATAGTTTCGTATATTTACAAGATAAAAATGTGCGTTTAAGTTATCTTGATATATCTTTCAAAAGTTATTTTCTGAAATACGTCCTTATCAACAGGAACTGTCGAATTATTTTACTGAAATTTTATTATTACTCTTAGATGATAAGATGAAAATCCAAATAATCTTTGGCTATTCTCAAAAATAAATTGGAATTGGAAATTACAAGTCAAGCATATAATTGCAAAACCGAAGGTGTTCAAAAAATCTACTGCATATAGCACAGACTATAACTAGAGAGTCGAGCTCTTGACTTGGACCATCAAGTTCTTTAAAACGTACGTTTACTCGAGGATAGCGACAGCGCGTACAGCTCGTAAAAATTTAAGACCGTTCGGAGCTTACAAAGGAAACCTATCGAAAGACGAGAGTCGCTTGCTTTTCCGGTTATCGCTATTTTATTTTTATTCTTTAATATCTGGCTAGATCTTGAATTTTGTCGAATGGCGACGCTTTACATTTACGCGATCAATATAAAAATGTATATATTTTTTATAAAATTTTGGTATAGTTCTCTTTTCAATCTTGAATTATTTTTATTTTAATACAGTTTGATGATATACGAGCTGTTTAGAGAAAAACATTTATTTAATTTATTTTTAAACATTTCTTTGTGGTAAATATATTTATTCACGTGTTGATTTATTTGAAAATTTATTTGAAGTCAGCAAATAAATATTTTCGATGACATACTTGATATACCGTTATTTTAAAAATATTTGATAAAAACAAAATTTCTTGTAAAATACAACATTTAACAAAAATAAAATTATTTTCCAAAGCAGGCAAAAAGGAAGATCTTATAAAAACAAAAAATGTTACTCTAATTTTTTTACACGTTCTAATTTACGCGTCATCACGTTCAAAGCATATGGTACTGACACTAAAACTATTTGTGGCTTTCGAAAAAAAATGTGCAACTCTTCGTATTTTCATAAAATTTGAGCTTAAACTTTTTATTTAAAACTTACATTACAGAAATCGAAATGAGAATTAAATATTTTACTATAAAAATGTACAGAATCAGTATAGTATGT
>UELX01001832.1:0-37901 GCA_900480035.1 Eupelmus urozonus
TCTATAAATGGTCACTTTTGCCTCTCATTTTAGGTATCAAAAAGCGCGAAAATCGTGCTTGTGTTACAAAAAGATATTTAAGATTTCGTAATTTTAGAAATTATTAAACTTTTAAATACATTCAATTTTTCTATACCTTACCTGTAATTTGTACAAAAATAACTTAATTAACCATTTAATTAATTTTTAAAAAAGCTTATTTCAAAAAGCTGGTCGAAAATACGCGTATCACAAGTCTTGAATGAAAACAGGATAACAGTAATTTAAAACTTTTTAATGTTTTCAAAAAATTCACCTATGTATTCAATCCTTGAGGGGTGCATTGTACAAAAAGTATAAGCAGCTAAAAAAAGTTGAATATAACTTTTTAAACGGATTTATAACTTGATTCGCTTGGAAGTTAGAGGCAACGCAGCACCTTTATTTGTACTCTGCATTATTTAGTGTAGTTTTGCGGCTCTTTAATCAAACCGCTTTTCATTAAAAAAAAGCTTTTTTCGTTATATTTGTAAAGCTTGCATTTTTGAAAAAGTTTGGAACCATGTTTTTTGTACTTACTCTAGTAATTGGAATTTCTTTTTCCAAATTAAAAAATCTACTAAAAATGTTGTAAATAATAAAAAGTACATTTTTAAAATGCGCATTTCTCAATTCAGTAATTCTGCATTCAACAAAAAGCATTTATTTTAAAATATTTAATCCAAAGTAATTGTAAGAAACATTTGTAAAGTCATTTATTACAAACTTCATCAATATCAAACAAACAAGATACCTTAATAACACTTATACTATTTTCAACCAGTTTCCTGCTCACCTTAGAACACCATCCAAACCAAAATCCATTCCTCCATCTCCAAGCCACTCTCTCCATTCTAATAAAATGACAGTTATTAAAACTTTTTATTAAAATTCCTTGATAATTTCGGCGAACATAATATCGAGCGACGACCTAGCGCAGCGCACCGAGTTATATGAGGCGCGTCGAGCGTCGAGATTTCGGGGGGGGGGGGGCGAAGAGAGGGGGGTCTTTCTCAAGAAAACAAGATTCCCGTTCGCTTTAAGAGCTATCAAAGTGCCCGAGACTCGCGACGCGGAAAATGAGCAGTCGCTCTTCTGATGCGCCCCTTCGGCGCGGCGGCATCTTCAGGACGGATTTTCACTTTGGCCTTAAAATTTCAAGATTGCTCGAGAATCAGCCGAATACTCGCTGCAACGTAAAATCGTTCCGGTGATAAATCCTTTTGGCTGTGTTTAGCGAGTTTGAGATAAAAAAAAATTCTACGGTGAATGTAGACGACGTTTTATGTGGCTTTAAAAATCAAACGTTGGCTTTTTGTTTGTTGTAATGTTATTGGACGAGTGTTGCGAATTTGCATTATGTTATGCAGTCATTATGAGATAGCTGCAGTACGGGCGCTTAACAGCACTGTATCCATTAACATTAGAATGAGTAAACTTCAACTTCCATAATTTGCGTAATTAAATGCAAACAATCAAAGCCGCGCGCAAAAACAAGTGAATTGCGCCCAAACGAATTACAAGCTTTTCAATTGCATGAACTTACATTACCCAAATACGCTAATTAAAGCCACGTAACTTCCACTCCCATACCCTGCTTCTATATCTACCAAATTACTAAGAAAAACAACAAATTAAAGCCGAAACATCGCGCAGAAAAATATAATTACTTGGCTCATTAAAAATCCCACCGCCGGCAATCCGTAACAATAATTTCGTCAGATGCTACTCCCCGGATTACAATATTTTACCATACATATTGGAATTTTTCCGCACCTGCAGCCCGGCCGCTAAATTCCGCAAATTCGCCGCGGCGAAATATCATTATCCCGAATCCCCGGAGACACCCGCTGAAAATTTTTTCCCTAATTTTCTTCGCCTCTGCTTAATCCACCCCCTCCTTACCACGCGAAAAAGCCAATTAATCGCTAATTCGATCAGCGCGCGCTCGAAATCAGCAGAACGTCATTATCCATTAGAAAGCAGCTCGAGCGTTAGCCGAGGACACGGCGGCTATATATATCCGGCTCCAGCGGATTCCGCGACATGCATAAGTGGCTGCGCCGCCAAGTTGCGGATAATCGATGGAGCCAGCTCTCGCGTGTATGTGTGTGTGCTCAGCCGAGCGGCCAAGTAATTCCTCGTTTGATTCGCGCTAGTTATGCCAAAGATTAGGGGGTCCATAATGCGCCCCCGCGCACACGAGAGCGAGAGAGAGAGAGAGAAAGGACAGCGCAGTGACTATATATCTCGGGGCTCACTTGGCTGACTCTGACCCCGCAGTTTCTCAGCGCGCCGAGCAAGTCAAAGGTATGTACGAAGGCTGTTAGGGAACTTTAGTTTAATTACGCCGCCCCGCTCGCGCGTACGTAGTCTTCTCTCCTTCTCGCTAATGGGCTTGTTTGGATTCCGTACCTGCCCCCCCACCTACACCCCCCTCCCTAACTTACCTCCCTCCGCGCCGAAACACGCGGGGCCGAGTTTTACAGCGACGAAATTCCCAAGAGCCACTCTTATAAGCCGTTCAGAGGCGCGGTTTCGCAGTCCTCCACGGCCTCGCTTGCCTTCTCTCTCTCCCTGGCTCTCGAGGAGCTAGGAGGAGAGTGGGTAGAGAGAGGGTCAGTGGACGTGCATGCGCTGCCGCGCGGTTATTCGACGCTGCGGGCTGAGGATAAACCTGTTTGCCGGCGTTACCGAGGCGAGGATCGCAAAGTTCGGCCCGAGTGGCCGAGAGAGCATTTAGAGCGATATTAGTAAGGCGAGTTAACTGAAATGGAGAATTCTCGAGTGTAAAGTGCTTTTTACAGGGGGCTGGGGAGTGGATTCGGACTGCTGTGTTCCTTGCCGGTGTGGTTTCGAGTCTAGTTGGATTTTTAGAAGGTGGGATGTAAGTTAATGGTTTTTTCAGCTGCGGGATACTGAGTAATGATGAACTTTTGTGACAAATTTTTTTCTAGTGTCTTTGGATAATATTAAGAAGATATTCTAATACGCCATTTGGTTCTTTATTGTGGGGGATATACGTTACGGAAAAATGAGGTCAAAGGATCCATAGCGCTGTAACTAAAAATGTATCCTGGCTTTCGAAGGTTCTTTACTCCCTTGATACTCGTTTTTTCCTCGAGCCGGGGCAGGTTCGTCGAAGACCACTTGATGGATGAGCTCTATGATGCCTGACTTTCTTTCGAATATGGCTTATGAGCTTTAGCTTTTTATTTTTACATTTTCAGGGCTCGGGCCGCTTTTTATACTCGGAAAAATTTGTAAAATAATTAATCATCACAATATTCTCTCCTCCCTCGAAAAAAAAAACTTACAAACCAAATCTATCCCTTCAATTAACGCATAACGAGCATCATCCCACCTGAGCCATATTTTTCAAATGTAAAAGCATCCCGTTACCCACTCGAGTCTTTCCGACACTGCCCTAAACGCCGGTGCAGGTTACGCTGATTTTCCGAAACACTATATCCCCAACGGGCAAAGCGCGCCTTTTCATAATACTCTCCAGGCCCAGCGCGCGCACTGAAGCCTTTTGAGACCGTATACGCGCCGGACGAGCGAGCGCGGTAAAGTTCCCTCTCATTTTTTGTCTTACTTTGGTAACAAGAACCCGGCCACTCGTGCAAGGAGCTGCTTTTCAGCTAACCCCCCTCCCCTTCTTCCACTCCCCGGAGGAGAAAGTTTCCCTCTCGGCTCGCTGAGCGTTAGTCGACGGACAATTGATACATATAACAAACGCCGCGCCGAGAAACTTTCATCTTGTAGGCGGCCCTTTTTTTTACTCCTACTTTCGAATGAAGAATTTCCTGAAAAGCGAAACCAGGACGGACGGCCCGTAAGCGCGTCTGGCTCCTTCTTCTTTTTTTTTTCGGTGCTCGTGCTTTTTTCCGCTCGCGCGCTTTTACGAAAACTTGCGGAATTGAGATGAAACATCGGGGAGCGCGAGCGTAAACAAAAAGTTAAATTTTTTAACGTAATTCTCAAAAATTGAGCGCGCCGGCGTTACGGCCTTCTTTGGAGTGCTGGTGCCGTCATCTTGCTGCTGCCCTGTAATTTTGTAAATTGAGCGAGGCTTGAAATGGGAAAGAACTTTTTTCGTTTGAATTTTTTAATAGAAGTATTACTGTTGCAAAAGATTAATTATGGTTTTAGCTCTATTTTCATTTAGAATGTTTGTTTATAAATTGCAATTAAAATTATTGTAAACTTTGAACGTTATTAAGAGAAAGTAGGTTAAAATCGTGTACCTTGATTTTCTCGTCTGCTAAGGGTACTATTTATGTAAAGTTCCTACCACTAATTGTAAAATGTTAAAATTGGTACACATCTAGATAAAATAATTATTTATCATTTTACTTTGAAATATAAACTTTCTTTTAAGTCTTTCTTGTTCAAAAATAACTAAAATTTAAACGCTATTTTAGGATTAAAGTTATATTATAGTATGCTTATATTTTAAATAATTCCTGATACAATGTTTTTTGTATCTTTTTTAATCTGTAATGACCAGGTTTACTAGAATAATTCAACGTTTAGAATAACCATGTAGTCTGAGTTTTTGAAATCGTTATGCAAATATTTCTTTTAATGAGTTGCCCTTTTTAATAGTATAAGATAATCTAAGAAAAGGTCAGATGTAGAGAAATTTTATTTTTTAATGCTATTTTTTTCAGCCATTACAAAAAAATTACGCACTTTTACCCTCTTTTATATTAAGCGAGAATATTAAACGTATGCCTATAAAAAACGTAACTTGACAAATTTTGTCAATTCGAAATATGAAACCATTTACTTTTTAATTTAAAAATTTTAAATAACTTCGTTAAAAATGTAATGCTACAATTTTAAAAAATCAGAAAAAAAATTATTTTTAATCCCAGTGCTACGTTATTTTAAATCACCTTATAAAAACCAAAATGGAAAAAAAAATTATCTAACACAAAAACAAACTTGTTCCTTATATTATCTTATTCCACCAAAAAAAAATTATTATAACTTTTAAAAAACTTTCCAGAATTACAACAATCAACAATCTATATCGCAACCCTCAGCTCGCTCGTAATCACGCGTGCGTTTGATTTCTCTATCTCCACTCAAGGGATCGTCGGCCCCACTTAATAACTCTCTCTGTCTCTCTCTCTCTCTCTTTCTGTCTCCTTCTCTTGCGCACTTTTCCGCGCTCGGGCCCTCGTGAATTTTCTAAAAAGCCAATTCAATTAAGGTCAGAACACGATTTAGCACGGCGAGCGCATCGGAATAAGAAGAGCGCGGGTAATTCCGAAGTAGCAATTTAATTACAAGTGCCTCCTCGATTACGGGGCGAAGGCGAGCCCCGCCAAAGAGATCGAAGTCAACAAGCTTCCGCTGCGTTTTTCCCCCCTGCAAGCTCCTGGCCGTCTATACAAGACTGCATGCGCGCCAACGTCTGAGTCAATGTAAAGTGCAGAGTTTGCATTTTTTTGTTGGGACATTTTTTGCGTTCCGGTTTATCGGATGAGGGATATTTTTATGAAGGTCGCGCGACTTTAAATATTCATGAGGATGGAATTTTTGTTGTAGGAGAAGTTTTTTTAAGATAATTTAAGTTGTGGTGGTAATTGAAAAATTATTATAGGCTACACGAAGGTTTAGAATATTTTTTGATTTAATGATGGTGTTATTTACTGATTTTTAGTAAGCCTCCATTAAACCAGCTTAACAGAACCAAATTAAATTTTTCAGTAGCTTTTAGCAAACCCTCAATTAAATATAAAAATCTAAAAATTCTTTAAATTAAATTATTCAAAGCTAAGGCATTGTATGTTCGCATGATGTTAGGTAAATAGTTGAGATTCGCGGGGCCAAACGATGGTAAAATATTTAAGCCGAAAGTATGTACATAAATGGCCGAGAAACGAAAGTTTGAGTACGGGGCTTTTCGAGTAGCTACTCGCTCCCTCTCGTAAAGATTTCAAGAGCACGATGTTCTTGCCCTACTGTCTTCTTTACGACTGGCGGAAAATTGACCGGCGTCGGAGGGAGGGAGAAAATGCAGGCAAGAGGTAGAGAAAAGGAATTTTATTATTACACCAAGAGAGAGAAAGGACGCAGCGGCGCATCGGGCAAAGAGAAAGAAGTAGTAAATCGGGTATAGAGATGTAATCGAGCGGAGTTCATGCCCAGGTATATATACACGTGCTTCGGCGCGTGGTCATTTTGTAAAAAGCGCGCAAAAATGGGCATTCCGCAGTGTGTCGCTTTTGTTCGGCAAAACGCGCCCAGGCACGTAGCGCCGATCGAAATTTTTCATTGGAGGGTATAAAAATCCGAGCTTTATTATTAACATTGTTATTATCACAAAATTCATGGCAACACAGTATTAAACGTTAAAAAGCTAAAATTAAGAAAATTCCAGGTACAAAGCATTTCACCTCGACGCGTCCTCTAAAAATAAAAGTAAATCCGCGCGAAAAAAAGGCTACAAAAGCGTCTCTTCGTAAAAGCCGCAGCAGTAACGCCGCGTGCTCCTTCTAATTTCTTCCTCCGGGCCCCGAAGACTTTTACCTGCAGCACGTAGACATAACCGTTGCCAATAAGCCAATGGGGCTACGCACGCTTAAACGTTTTCCGATCGCCGTTCGGGGTTTACCTGGCCTCGTATCCGGCAGTTAGCCGCTCCCTGTCTCTCTCCTTCCTATCGCTGCTCGTCGTCGAAATTGTTGCTCCGCAGCTGCAGCTCCGAGCTCTGCTCCAGCTGGTCGAGGATGAGGCGGACGTTGACGGCGCCACGCCACCAGCGATACCAGGGCGTCGCCTGATTCTTCGAGGACAAATTAAATTGGTTAGAGGAGGAGATGTGCCAGAGATCCCGGCGCCTGTTTAGCGCGCAGGGAGCCGAGAAGTAAGTGATATCGCGCTGGGAAGAGAGAGAGTTTATCGCGTGCCGAATGGAAAGAGGGGGTGTTACTGCCGCCTGGGAATTTACTTTTCTAGAGAGGGAGAAACGTCGGGCAGGCGTGGCGATTTTTCAATGAGTTTTAGGAAGCGGAGCTTTTGATTTTTATGGCTCCGGAGGAGCGTGCCGGAAGTTTCACGGCGCGCTTCTTTTCTTTCTTAGGGCGTAGCCTGGTGTTCTTTTTTTTTCGTCGATTGGAAGTTCGATGAGAGTGGAGCGCGCGCGGAGGAATATTTATTGAACGTTTCTTTAAGAGCGTTGAGACGAATGTTCGCTGGCAGAGCAGTGGAAACGGAGCCGATTTTGAGTGGGTGCTATTCCTGTTTGATGAGCTGAGTAGTAAAGGAGTGTAGGAGTGTCTTTTGTAAAGGAAATTTAAAAAGACGTAATTTTTATGTATTGCCGTGTGTTTGGTAGAGTGTAATTACCCTTGAAAATTATTGATTCGAAATTTCCTTTTAAAAACAAGACGTCGGACAGCTTTATAAAGTATGATTGATGATAAATTTCATTAATTATTAAATAAAAGTTCGACAAATTAAGCAAGTGCTCAGAAAATTACCATGGATAGCGGCAGCTACCATTTGATTACCGCCCGTTCCGCTTAAACTCAAAAGCGCGAGCGAGCGAATCCAGTCCGCGCTAAATATTAAATTAGTTCAAAGTGAGCTCCGTTGCGAGAGAGCAGAAATTCAAAACAGCCCCGCCGCCACGGCAAGATGTCAATTTTATTAAGTTTAATTTGACCATTAAAAATTAACTTCCTGCTAAATGCTAAGCGAACTTCAAACTTCCTCCCAAGATCCAGGCGCGCGCGCGCGCGGCTGCGAAAGAGGCCGAATTGAATAAAGCGGACGGAGCAATAAAACAAACTATTCCCCAAGAACCAACAGACAGCCGGTAGCCTCCTACTCCTTTTCCACACGCACACTTTGCCCGACTCGCATCTGGATAAACTTCCTTGCTTTGTGTCTCTCTGCGTCCCTCATCCCCCCTCCCCTATACCCTAGCTCTATATCTCACTTTCCCACTTGGCTGTCTTTCTCTTTCGCAGGCGCGCTGTTCATTCGGTATCGCGACTGGTGTAGGAGGAAACTATATACCGGGCGCCCCGACGCGCCGCGTGTCCGACTGAGAATTTGCTTGGATTTATTCGGAGCGCTTATCGGATTTTGATTTTTGTAAGACAACGGAGCGGGGAGTTGAAGTTGGGCGAATTTAACTTGTTTATTGAATTGGGTTGCTAGTTTGCGCGAAAGTTGTCTTTTAAATGGCGTTTGATGCGTTTTAATTTGTTTTACTGGATTAACGTAAAGTAAGAGTCATTTATGCTTCCTTGTAACGAATTCTAATATTACTAAAAAGTCTTAATCATAAAATACTGTTTGATCAGTAAAAAAAGTATGTTCGTGTCTGACCATTCCCGGTTATTTCTACTTGACCCATATAGAACTCTGATACCTCTAAATAAACACCGCTAGTGAAAACATATTTAAAATAAACATTCTCACATTGCTTCACAAACATTAATCTACGAACTAAAATAGCTTGTAACCCATCACTCCATTCACCCATCACTGCAATTCTACAAAATCAATTACAAATCCCAGCCCTCGACGTTACAAAATCGAAAAGCTCGCTCCCTACTGCGCGCGCACGATCCAAATGAATCAAGCCATCAAATAAATGAATCAGACCTCTATCTCACGGATTGGACTCCTTCTTTTTCCCGAACGTCGACGACGACGGAGTCGACGAGTTGGCAATCGGGCAAACGAGCGAGCGCGCCTCACGTACCACGCTGCTGGCTTCCTTCGGCAAAGCGAAAAAGACGCTGCGCTCGGACGGAAACGCACTCCGGCCGATTAGTGCCTGCTGCGTAGCGTCCAGTGAAATAGGCGCACGGACAAGCTAAACTGCTTGGCCGCTCGAAAATCGTTCGCTTTCGAAGCGAATTTTCCTCCTGCGATTTTCCATGGACGGAGGAACGTGGTTCCTTTTTCTCGCGACACTCGGACGAGATTTCGGATTTCAGGCGGAACAAATGCGGACCGACGCTTTTTGCCCTCGACGGAGAGAGAAAACGAACGCTGTCCCCGTGCCGGATAGGTAGAAAAGGGATAGTGTCGCCGAGCTCGGATATCTACTGAGGACGAGCTAACCTCCCCAACGAGGAAAATAAAGAGAGCCGTGAAGAAAAACTTGCAGCGAGAGAGAGAGAGAGAGAGAGAGAGACGAGCGTGCAGTGTAGGTCCTCTAAAAACGGAGAAAAACAACGGAGCTAGGGGCGACGAAGAAGAATGAAATCCTGGAGAGAAAGAGAGCAAGAGAGGGAGTGCAGATCGGGGACGAGAGAGGACGAAGGGTCGGCGCGCGCTTAATAGAGTCGTGACAAGTTCCGCGCCGGCGGAAACTCGGCGTGTTCTTCCGGGCGATCGACGTCATAAAAGTTCGGGGCGCCCCGTGTAACTGTCACCGGCGACGACCTCCTTCAGCTGGATCCGAGCTGAGCTCGTTTCCTTGCGGCTCTCTCTTGGAAATGTTTTTCTCGCGGCTCGCCGGAGCGAGAGCCGCACGAGACCGAAGTTTTTGGTAAAATTAAATAAGAAGTCTTTCGATGTGGATGTCTCGCTGGTTTTTTGGCCGAGAGTAACGAGTTTTGTAGAGTAAGGACTCTGTGTTATTTTGATGACGTCGCCTGTGTGGGGGTGGTTAGCGACAATGAATAATGAGGCTGATGGCCTTCGATTGGTTGTCTTGTTTTGAAGAAAGTAGACAATTTGTTGATAATGAGTATGGGTGAAAAGACGGGTAAACAATAATACAAGAGTTTATTGTTACGTGGTGGGCGGATACATTTAAGTAATGTCTTTCGCGAATGTAACAGTTGTAAATCAACGTACGATTTATTATATGTTTATAGTTTCTTATGATCTTTAATTATTCGACTTTATCTCTTAATATTCATGTCTATGGAAGTAAAATTTCTAGTATGTACCGTAAAGCAAAATAATACATATTACATAAATGACGTGAAAAATTACAATAAATTAAAAAAAGAAGTAAAAGGAAAAAAATGATCTATTAAGTATTAGTAGAACCCTTTCGATGCAAAAGAAAGACTAGCGAATTGGAAAAAATTGGTAAAGTTTTTAGTAAAAATTAGCATAATTCTATAAAATATTACTAGAAAGTTAGTAAATTTTACAATAAACTTTACCAAATTTTTCCATTTCGCGAGTCTGTCTTTTTTTTCAAAAAGCTTCTATTAATACTTAATAGACCATTTTGCTCCGTGTAATTGTGTAATAATATTTTTTTAAGGTACACTGGTCAAAGGAAGTATGTTGAAGTATTTTTAGAAATTGTGTAACTTTATAAAATAATTCTATTGTTGCAATCAATTGAAAGGATTTCTATTCGAAGATTTGATAAACGTTCTAAAAAACATTTCCTTCGACCGGTGTATGTATCGGAAACTTTGCTCCAATTCATGTACATTAAATTTAATAAACAATTTCACAGCGTACTAATGACTAACTTTTATTTGCTTTTTGCGATATAAAAAATATTCTGTTTCATAAAAAATACAAAAGCAAATTAAAACAAAATACTGTTACACTTTTAGTTCCATGCTTTTTCATGTTCGAGAATTTCGGGAAATGAGTTTTTTTTAAATCATTTCATTTTTTTTTTAACTTTTTCCAATTTTTCAATAAAGAAGATACGCATAAAAGCATTTATTTATATCGTACGTATCAATTTCCCGCCATAGTTTCATTTTATTGTTTTAGTATTATTTTTAGGTACATTCGAATGAGTAAAATGAAGCGTGACTTGCCCTCAATTTTGCTGTTTTTTTTTCTTTTTTCTCCAACAATAATATGGAATGCTATATAGATATGCGTACCAAAAATCATGCTTAAAAACATTAAATTTTATCGTATCACTTTTTCATCTACGAAAGCTATAAAAAAAATACCGCTATTAACTTGGACTAATATTTACCTTCCATTTAAAAAAATAATATACAATTGATTCTAAAAACTCAATCACATCCATTTTCTAAAGTACATTTAAAATAACTATCTACCCGAGACAATAACAAGCAGAAATTACCCTTTCCAAAATAAGACACACACCGGCGACTAATTCATTTTATCGTTTACAAACCCAACAGGTCAAAAATCAGCGGACAGGCCATTTTTCAGCTGGCCAAGCGGGCTTATCAATCACGCGCTCTTCCAACCAAAACATACGATTAACGCTAAAAACCATTGTCCCCTCTCTCTAATGATTGATCGTCCACGTCAAATATCCACTGCGCAACGTATGATTTGCCCGGGCCAATCGAATCTCTGCCCGTGAGCGCGCTCCTATTTTCTTCCGTTTCATTTCTCTGCCACTCCGAGGCTCAATCCATTTAGCTGCGGGGACGCTCAAAGCGTCCGGAAGAGGGTCAAAGAAGAAACAAAGTCTCCCGCATGGGAGGGGAGAGAGAGAGAGAGAGAAAAAGAGGAAGAGAGCCGGGGCTATATCGAGCGAAACGACGAGGCGAGGTCTTTTCGGTCGAGCGAAACGAGGGTCACGGATAATTGCCGACTTTTCAGAGGCCGGCGTATAGCTGGATTCGCATACGCGTCATTTAGCGATGTCGCGAGAAAAGGATTCGCAAGTTTTGCGCGTCCGCGAAAGGCATTCTAAAGAGAAAGAGAGTGAGCTCTAAGGCGATTAGCCATCAGGCTTTGTGCGCCGCGCAATTGCATTATATGCGGCATTGCGAAATTTTCGTTTAAGTAGACTTTGCGCTAGATTCTTTCTCGGGGGTTTCTCCGGCGCTTTCGCCGGAGAAAGATAGAAAAGTCGTCGGGGGGAGAGGAGGAGAGATGGCCTTTCGATAAAATATTCTGTTTATTTAGCGGGGCTTTTAAGCGCCTTAGCGAGAGCTGCGTTATAAATATGAGAAAAAATAACTGAAGATTGCATGACGGAGAGGAGCGAGTGATATTCAAAAAGGAGGCCGACGCGACCGGGGATTGAGTTGCCATGAAAATTGAAAAAAGTTTCGTTATTGCGGTGACTTTGAGCGGCGAATTTAATTTTCAGGGACTGCAATATTCGATCGAAATATTAAACTTGCGATCATATTTTTTTGATGTTTAATATGAAATTTTATGTTATGAAGAATACGGAAGTGCGATCCGTCGGAAGTTTATCGCAAAAAATTTTATACCTCCAAAGTTTATAGCAAAAAATTTTCACTTCATACTTTATGCACAAGCTTCTTGTATCATGTTGGGCAATATCTAACAACGCGAAACGGATAAAAGCCGTGCTTGTAGATCTGACTTTTTAAATTTCTACTAAGCAATTTAGCCATGCATAGTTTTCGTACTGATAAAAGTAAATATTAATAGATTTGGAAAAAAAAATAAAAGATATATATTTATTATACCATTCTAACGATAAAATCGCGAATTTAACATAATTTTTCAACTTTCATTGTATAGTAATATACTATTTACCTCGTAAGACGTTTATCATTTGAATTATGCAAAAAAGAAAAGTCGAGCTACATAAATAATCAATTTGAAAGTCAAAAAATTATGTCAAAGTCGCGATTTTGATATTAGTACGATATGCGATAAAATTCGATATTCATGCATAAAGTAAACATTTACCTTCCTCGACTTTCTCCCTCACTTCGCGCCGTTGATAAACTTCTTAGGAGTTAAATATTCATTATCTACATCCGCGTCGAAATCACTAATTTATTATAAAAAGAAAGAGAAATAATAATGAAATAAAAACGCGCTCATTTCATTAAAAACATTTTCAGGTACCTTTTTCATGCGTTATAAGCTAACAGCCAATTAAATCGCGATTCGAATGATCACCATACGGTGCCTGCTCTTTATTAATACGGAAAAAGACCCTTCCATCCGCGATAAACTTTATCAAATTGCAATCGCGCATAAAATTGAGACCAAAAATTATTATTGAAATATTTAAATGTGCCCTTTTTACGCAATTTTATTTGATTTAATATCATTTATAATTTGTTATATAATAATAAAACATTATAATATTTTTCAATTAAATGCTGCAAATAAATGTTAATTTAATACGCATTAAGTACTTTACAATCGGTATACAAATATGCAATTACTTACATTTAAATTTAAGATTTATAAAAAAAATAATAACGATGAATTTCAGTATATTTTATAACTTTATTAAAAAACGCAGAGTAAAAAATATAACTTTATAATCGTAATAATAATAAATAATCGTTCATGCCCTCATCTATGCTAAAAATCAAATGAAATAAAAAATTAAAATAATAAAAGTCTCCCCGCAAATCGATTAAAAAGAAGTGTATAATGATCCATTAATTATAAAACCCGCATTAAGGCCAGCAATCATCCATTCTTCCGAGCAGCGACCATTACCGGCGCATTCGGAATAAATATGCATGAATCCAATAAATCCGACGATTCGCGCGCGTGCATCGGCCCATCCGAAATAATAACGACCGATAAGCGGAGCCGATCCACTGCCTCTATAAAAGAAATTTTCTCTCTCACTCTCTCTCTCTCACAAACACACACTCACCTACCCTCTGCCACCACACTCTCAAACTCCACAATTCCAAAAAGCATATTTGCATATTGTCTCTGCCGGCGCGGCGTAACTCGCGCAAAAATCTCGGCGATGATAAGCAAGGCGTAAAGCGAGAAAATGAGGGCAGCGCACTCCTCGGCGGCGCCTAATAAAGACGAACAAAGCGAATAAATTGCGAAAATAGCGATGAGAGAGAGGAACGCGCGGCCACTTCCGTCGCTCGAGCTTTTCATTCCTCCCTTGTCTCGCGCGCCGCTACTGCAAACAGGAGGGCGAATTGAACAGGCCGAAATAAAAGGAAGCGCGCGTCGAAAGAAAGCATATTACCGCGCGCACTCGCGCATTGTGACCCCGGGTTTTAGAGGCGACCTCGTTGTGCGCGATTCGCGCGCGCGCGGACGAGCATAAAGCGGCAGTTTTTCAAGAGCCCACTGATCTCTTTCTCGCGAAAAAGGCCGAGTTCCTTGCTCGAGAGGGAGAAATACAATTATGCGTGGCCCTTTCGGGCTTGAAAAGGAGAAGGTGCCGTGGCAGTTTCTGTTTAAAATTCAGAGCGTAAAAATCTTGAATGGCACGCGCGCGCAGTGAGATTAACTGCGCCGTTGTATATCCTTTTAGCGCGGAATTATTCCGGGGCGTCGCGAGCGCGGCGCGCGGAATTTCGAATGAGCGAATTATGGAGCGCGAGCGTGTGCTGTCGGATTAATTAATGAAAGCAAATATTTCAATATCGCGCAATAAATGGAAGAGCTGCTGAAACGCTTTTATTTCGGAGAGGTGCTTAGGAGGGGAATTAGAGGTGAGCGCAGGAGGATGAGAAAAAATTCTGAGAGCGGGATTTTTTGGGGAAATGAGGAAAGTTTAGGAAGAGAATTGACAATTTGGTTCTTATTGTTGATGATTTTAAAAAATTGTTTAAGTGGTTTAGGTTATTTGTTACTGATTAATGCGAATCCATGTTTGTTAGATACGATTTGTACTTTAAATTTATTCGTTGCTTTTATGGGATAATTTTATCTTTATACTGTATCTGTATACACTGTATACGCGACAAATTTTACGTAGATAGGTGCATGTGCATCGTAATAAAACATATTTATGGACTATTCAATGTAATCGTTACATATTTTTTGATATATAAATAAAAAGAAACTATGTTCGTTGTATGAAGAAAAGATTAATATACTAATATGAAACTGCAATATTTACATATAAAAATATTGTGTAATAAAATATGTACATGAAAAATATTACGCATCAAAAAATATGTTTGTGTTTTTGAAATTTTTCAACTATCCATAATTCTTTTTTTTATCTTTAGGGATATTGTATATTTTTCATTATTGCTTTTATTATACAAATATTTTATAAAAGTTTATTTCAAAGAGACATCGAGCTATTTCTTATTAGAACATAGGAAGATTCGTTCATTTTCGTTGTTCTTTGATGTTTGGCATCTACTAAATGCTTATTAATGAAAAACTGGCTAGTCAAATAACGTGAACAGAGTTATTTTAAGAATTCGTATTCAATTGGCTTGTATGTCAATGCATCAAAGCGTTCGAAATAATCGAAGTATCCCATTATGAATTTAATCATTAATTTGCACTGAATAATTAACATTTACGTAAATGAAGATACTTGAGAAGAAACGTTCAATTAAAGCTAGTTTTGATGAACACATCAATCGGTCACAACATTCTAAATTTTCTAAATGCATAAACACAATAATTCAAACGACTGATAATAGATCGATTGCTTTGAATTTTTATTAAAAATATATTAATTGAAATGGATAATAATATGTTTAGATTATTGGAACAATAAACCATGACGTTCATTATCATATATTATATTCTCAATATTATTTATGATAAAAAGGGAATATCTTTCTTCTGAAATATATTCACCGATAAAATTTAATTAAAGTCTTAATTAAACATTGACAATTGAAAAAAATAAATATTACATTATAATAATATTCAATCATTCAAAGGTTTGCGTAATGAAGGCAGATTAAAGCTACAATAAAATAACCGTAATACCGGGATATTAAATTTCAAGCATATTACCAATGAAACAACGGGGAAAAAAAGTAAAGGAAATAATAATTGCATTCCCGGTGTTATCCGCAATTCATTTTTTCGTTATCGCGCGACATCCCGCAAAAATTCGCGATAATTCCAGGCGATATGAAATTAATTATAAATATCGTGGAAAAAATAAAACTCAACCACACCAGCAGAAAATTCCAGCCAAGTCTATATTGAAAACATGAAATATCTATTTATCCTAGAAAAAGAAACGAGAGAGAAAAACAGCAGGCGTTTTTCTCGAGAGGGCAAATCTATGTAATCGTGAAAATAATACACATGATCCTGCTCATTTTGCATCTACCGTAATTCTCGTTTTTCCACGCGCATCGATCTTTCTCCTTTGACCCAGCGCGTGTTCCATATTCGCGCCTCCCTATCTCTATCACGCTCTGGCGCAAATACTTCCTGCGCACGCGGCTGGCTGAATTACGATTTGAAATTCACTCGGCTTGATGCAATCGGCGCTCGCTGCTGCTGCTTATAGATGTGTATGTGTACGTTGGAGGTCGCGGCCCTTTCTGTTTTACATGCTGATTGCATCGCAGAGTTAACCGGCCGAGATATTTTGATTAGTTACATTCGCGAACTGTTTTTCCATCTTGTGATGGCTGGCTGATTTTAGAATGAATCGCAAATCTTCTGATTTCTGTGTTATATTTTATGATCTTTTAGAGATTAAAAGATTATGTGATTTTAGCCGGTGGATTTAAAATGAAAGAATTATCAGCTTACGAAAAAAGTGGAAGGCTTATTGTATGCGTGAGTTAATGAAAAATATAAGTGGGAAATTTAATTGAGAAGCTTAGCTTATGGAATAGTTTGAGTAGTTATAATTAATAAAATACAGTAGTGGATTTGATCAAGTAAGGATCGATCGCTGCTGTAATTAAGTGTACACAGGCAAATTAGAATCTGTGTAATTCTATGTAACATTAATAATCTCTGTATAATATCTTCGTAATCTATACCATCCTTGTCATCTCAAGCAATCTTGATTCTCAATTACATTAGTATACAACCTTAGTTATCAATATTACTTTTCAGTATTTTTATATTAATTTTGGTATTAGATTTTAGAATTTCATAACTATTTATACAAAATTATTACTATCAACGTAAAATTCTGCTTTTAATAAATTGAAATAGAATTTTTAAAGGAGCACTAACATCTTCGTAATAATTTTTTACTTGCAAGTTGCTTCAAGCGATAAAACTTGATGTTTATCTTAGCGTGAATATGTTCAAACTGTAATGAATCTGCTGTCAATGACCATTGAGTAACCTACGTAACAAGAATATAATTTACATTTTATTTATAAATTTCTTATTTATCAATATGAAAATTAAAATAGTTAAATATTTATATTTAAAACGTATAAAATTTATTAATATTTTACATATTCTATAAACCAAGATTAACTATTACATAAAATTAATCTTTTTCTTTACCTTTTTCTGTTATAGGTAAGGAAAAGTAAAGAACTACTAATATTCTTTCATAAGAATCTGTAAGTATAAAATATATTTTTATTACATAAATGTTATATTTTTCAAACTAACAATCAGTTTTTTACTTGCAATAAATTTGGTTTATACTTTCATTTGTTAAATTTCTGTACTTATAGAAAGTATAACATTTATCGTACATACATGTTAGATTTCTTCATTTTTAAAAAAATTTTATATATGTATATAATACAAATTTTATGTATGTACCAAAAACGTAAATAGAGCAAATACTTTTAGTATGCACAAATTATTAAAAATTAAAGTTTCATCAAAATAAAACAATATGGTTCTGTTAGAGATTTCTTTTTAATCGTGTACTAAATCATTTTTTTTTTTAATAGGTCATATAAATAATAAAATAACACGAAAATTTGTCGCATGTCTTTATTAGTTTGAATAATTTAACAGTCTCATAAATTGTTTTCAAAGTGATAATCGTTCTATATTCTAGTTTTACACCGTGACATAAAAAGTTTAAAGTATTAATCATTTAAATTTATGGAACATCAATAATAAATACTCTAAATACAGAGACGTATAAAGATATACGCTTGCGAGTTAAATAGGATCTTCATTTATTTCTGAGAACAGATAAGAGATTATTTTTGCTTTGCTATCCTAACTCTTCTAATCTACAAATTCAATTACGAGAGTAAACTTTAAACAGCCATTAATACATAAGAAATTCAATGGTTTTAACATACTAATTGAGTTTCATAATTAGCTATTTAAAATTTAATTACATAAATATACAAAGAGATAGGACAGGAAAAAATGTATACATTTTCTCATTTATTATTTTAATCATGTCGTAAAATTTTTATTTAGAAAGAAATTAAATATTTATTTTGGTATAAAATTTTCTAGATCAACTACGAAAATTCAAATCAATACTTTATATCTATTTAAGTCTTACAGAAATGTAAAACGAATTTAGCTACAGATAACAATCTACATACATGAATTCCGATGAATAAAATTGTTTAAAGAATAAGTATCTAAAAACACGATTGTTACTTATGCAAAATAGAATAAGTAGCCGGTCGACATGCAAAACTGTAAAGACATTTTATTAAATATTTTCGGACGGACCGCCGAAAAAACATGATTGAATACATCGCCGGGTCGTATAAAAACCGCCTAAAAAAGAATCATCCTTCACGCGTCGAGCGTCGTGCGTTCGAGCGACACTTAAAAGCACAAAACCATCGCTCAAACATTTCCCTACTCCTTTCGAATCACTCCCTCCCTAAACAAACAAACCTTTACCCAGCAACAACTCCAGCAAAGAAAAGAACCGACGACCCGCACCTTTACACAACCTACAACCTTTACTTTAAAAAAAAATAGAGAAAAGCCAACCCTTTCTCATCGTCGAACGTGTACATAAGCCAGCGGTAGTGCAGCGAGAACGAGAGAGAAACATGAATCACGCGTATGTCATTGCGGGCCGCCGGCAATGGGGCGCCGCCAGCTTTAGCCCCCCCCCCCCTCCTTCCCCCTTTTGCCATCTCGCGTTTAATTGATTTTCGTTTAATTAAAGCAATGGACACATCGGGCCAAGCGCGCGCGCTGAATTAATCGCTCTCTCTCCCTCTCTCTCTCTCCCAGTGGCGTACATTCGATGGCTTTTCTCTCTGTCGGGCAATCGATAACGGCCGCTGACCGCTTTGCTGTCCATTTTCGCTTCATACCATCTGTGTGTGTATGTATGTGCGCGGATGTATAGCGTACGGCTGAACCGAATGGCTGGGTGTACGTGGGGCTCCTTTTCAGCTTCCCCGCACGTTGTAAAGTCATTGCGCGTATAAACGCTGTACGAGAACACCGCAGCCGCTGCCGGGTACTTGGTCATTTGAATAATCATTAGGGAGAAATGGCGCGAGCACGTGAGCGAGCGAGAAGAAGACAATTTTGTTAATGGCTTTTTTGGAATAGTGATGTAAAGTTTTTGGGGATTTGATAGAGGGATTGTGTGATTGTGAGATTAGTGAATGGTCTGACCATACTCGTTTGTTTCTACTTGGGATGACTGATTATTTTTGTTTTGTGAGTTTAACTCCATTTTGTACATTTGGATTTTGAACAAGTTCAGTTTCTAAGTTCAATATAAATTATTTTATAATTCATTGTATATTAAAATAATATAAAAAGTGTAAATAGAAAGAATTAATAAAAATTTTTAATAAAATATTTACGAATTAATAGGATCAGAAGTTTATCTAGCTTTAAAACTTTGAGATTAAAAATTGTTATCTTCAATGAAAAGTGACTGGTTTTATATCGGCTTACACGTGAAGTTTGTTTATTAACCTGATAAGTACTAAGTACGAAAATATTGACACTCTTATGCACTGCACGTACGAAAATATTGACAGTTTTAAATGGATTACACCTTTTAACGCGCACTCAACAAAAAATTGCAATATTATGTGGAGAAAATTTATCGGTTCAAGAATTTCTTGAATGACTTTTTGTATTTATACTGAGCTTTTTTAAACAAAAAAAATGTTAATTTTTTTATTCAGAAACTTTCATCAAACTTGTAAAATAGCAACTAGGATCATTTTATTGAAATCTGAAATAATTATTGATCAAATATGATCAGTTTACTGCTTCACTGAAACGTAATGTTATTTATTACGATTATATATTTATATAAAAACAACTAATTTTAATCAAAATATAGCTGTGGTTAATAATTGAACTGAAAAGCCATAAAATCACCACGCATGCCTATTTGCGTAAAATTTATCATTAGAATAATCGATTTCTGCTCTGATTAATTTGCCTTATTAATTTTGAAATAACATAATAATAATAAAATTAAAAAAAATAGAAAAAGATCTAGAAATTAAAATAATTTTACACCTCATAAAATAACTTAGATCAGTTAATGGTTAATCAAAAACAAAAAGTTCGAATTGTTTAATAAAAAATCAAAATGTGCTCTGTAAATTTAATTCAGTGAAATTCAATACATCGTGAATATTCACTACTTTATAACTAAAATTGTGCAACTAATCAACGTAGTTGCAGCATTTTAGCTGTAAAATAGTTTATTTTCTCCGATTTAAATTTAGATGGTGTATACTTTCTATTACTAAAAAAGAATTTTTCTACTTCGCAAAATCTCTAAAACCACAGAATTTCACCTAGCAAATCCTCAGCAACCATTAACATAAAAAACAATTTTCTTCCATCCCCAAAAACACTCAATCAACAACCTAATCGTTCCCCCCTCACCCCCTCTTACACCCCTACCTATCTTTCCAATCCTAAAACTAATAGTCCCCCATCCCCCTCAAACCCTGCCACACGTAACATTAGCGCGCACATATGCACGTCCCCTCGGCACAAAAGAGCGGATTTTTAATCTCGGCCGCTCGCTTACACGCGCGAAAAGTCGAGCTACGTCGCGTGACACGCGGCCACGGCGCGCGCGCGGATCAACGCTTTCGCTTTTGCTTTGCCCGCGGGCTGCTGAATTAAGTGCTGCGGGTGCCGCGCACGGCCACAGCGCGCGCGGCTCGCTCGTCCGAAATTCGTTTTAATTTACGTCTGCGGCTTTGAACCGTGCGCCGGAGAATTTCAAAAGATACTTTTGCGGGATTCACTCGCGTCGTCTACTCTTTTTTTTTTCTCTTTCTCCCCGAGCGACCCCCTTTCGCGCGCTGGTCTGCGCGCGACTTTTTTTCGGCGAGAAAGTTTTTAAGCTTTTCGGAATCGGAATGCCTTTGATTCTGTTTTGCGATTCTTTTTTTGCCGGGGTCGAATGCCGGCTGGGGATTTTTGCGGAACGCGCGTTACAAAGTGGTTTAAGTGACCCTTCCGAGGCAACTGACAAGCTAACGTCAGCAAGAGATTAGCCCCATTTACATTTCGCTCGGCGCGGATTTCAGGAAATAGAAAAGTTGGAGAATAAATAACGGGGGCGAAAAAAATTGCTTGACATAAATGGAATGAGAAATTTTAAGCGGAAGCTGGAACTCGGTGTGATGCGTGGAAATTAGCTTAAATGGCTTATTATTTTGAAAATTCACTGAAAACTATAAATTCCTAGTTTGAAGAGTGAAATTTTAATTTTCGAATCGACTTTATTATCCAAAATTATTTAATTATATATTTATATAACAGGTAATCAATAGGTAATGTATGCTGATTCAAAACTTAATTTATGAGCGCATAAAGGTTATTATGATTTTAACTGTGCAAACTAAATTAAACGTCGAGTATCTCGAACAATAGAACTACTAATAGAAGCAAAACAATGCCTTAGTTATAGGACAAAGCATTAATAAATTTTTGTCGCTTGGTTTAAAAAAAAACTAATCGATAAAAACTATAATGAACTCATTAATTAATCGATAACCTACTAAACTAAATAAGCAAAATATATTTTAAAAATTACCTATAGATTTTTCCTCTTAATAAGGTTTATAATTCACAAATTTAAAGTAATCAACCTTTTTCTACAAAAATTCAACATTCATCTATCCTTATTTTCTTAACATTTTATAAAAATAAACTCATCAATAACACTTATTCTTTCCACGGTCATTCAACACCCTACGATTTGACAAAGCACGAGAAACAATAGCAACACCCAACCATCTTCGCACATAATTCTGCGGTTACACGCGCTTTCACGAAAACCAGTTAACCAAAAGCCTCCTCCGGTCAAATAATTCCAAGTGTAACATTTCCCGGTAGCAACAGCAGCCTCCACTCCAGCACCAGCAATAACAACAACAACAACAATAATAATAATAACACTTCTCGAAAACTAAACACCGTTCATCAATCCACCCCTCCTCCTCTTAACCGCCTATCCGCTTTTGCTATTATCGAAAGTAAGCAAAGCCAGCTCGTCAGAAGTTTTGCTCGCGGAGCCGCTCTCTTTGCAGAGTGTATGTAGAGCACGAGCTCAGCGCGGCAACACTTCCGCGCTCACATAATTCATATCTATCCCGCGCATTATTACCATCAACTCGGCGAACGCGTGCCAGGCATCAGAAATTACGTGGGAGCTCAGGATCCGCGGTGAACTTGTTTATTCGGGCTGTTACTTTTGCCGAAGTCAAAATGCGATGATGCTGCGGAAAGTCATTTTCATGGGGAGAGTAAAGTTGATAAAGGATTAAGGCGGGTGTCGAAATGAATTTTGCGATTTTTGATATTTTTTAAAGAGATCTTTTCTTACGTTAATCTTGGAGGATAAGAATATTTTAGCAAATTTTCCCGACCGCTTCAGCGCAATACTTCCATTTTCATAAAAATGTCGCTTAGTAGATTCTTAGATAGTATATTTAATACTTCTCAACCATTTTCCTCGGATTTTCTTACTTTATGTAATGAATTCTACAAAATGTATTAAAAATATAACCCAGCAAAAATATAACTTTCCTTAAAACTAAAATCGCTGCGTCCTAAATTTCAAAAAATCACCGCAAACACTCGACAAATTTTACTTCCCAAAAACTCCACTCCACACGCTATAAAAAATATTACAAACCGTCAGCGCGTATATATGCGTGTCAACGCATCCGTAAAAGGGGGAGAGAGTTACGGATACGCCCATACTTCGATAAACTAGCGCGCGCATACTTGGCAGAATCTCAGCGAGAGCTCGGCGGAAGCTTTTCGCTCTCTCCCACAAGAGAAAGAGATATCAAGTATATACAGGAACAAGCGCAAAGGAAAGAGGCGAGGGAGAGAAAGAGAGGAGGGAGAAGAGATGAAGGTAAACGTTCGGGAGGTTGGCTCTTTAATCCGGTTTGCTGATCCAGGATTTTCCTCGAGTATGTGCGAGCCGCAAATAGTCAAGCTCGCGCGATGATTCGACCGGTTGCGGGGGCGCAGCGGGAATGAGACTGCAGGCTTCTCGAAGGTGAATGGGAGAGAAAAAAAGAAAAAATAAGAAATCACTTTCCGCGCGAGTTCCGAATCAGATTTTCATTTAAAATTCAGATTGAGTGGCTCGTTATGTTGATCGGATCGGATTCGAAAAATAAGATTTCGCGAGCGCGCGGGAGCGTATAAATAAAGTTTCCCGCGCGTGTCCGCTGTTGGCTGTGAAAATAGGCGCGATCGAGCGCCTGGGAAATTTGTTGGTCAACCGGCAATGTTTGGGTAACCTAGTTCCGCGGTTTTATAATGACGGGGAGTAATGTTTATTTGGATCGTTTGGACAATTATTGTTTGTTGCTGGCGTATCAGTGTTTGGCCGAAATAGCGCCGAGAAATATTTGGGGA
Source organism: Eupelmus urozonus (assembly GCA_900480035.1). Taxonomy (NCBI): domain Eukaryota; kingdom Metazoa; phylum Arthropoda; class Insecta; order Hymenoptera; family Eupelmidae; genus Eupelmus; species Eupelmus urozonus. The sequence continues at coordinate 23,440 of UELX01001832.1, forward strand.
TTAAAGGGGAAGGGCCTCCCTTCCACCTGCGCTAATACGCGGAGAAAATAACATTTTTTTCTCCGAGGCAATTAGGCTTTTTCTACTTTTTTTTTCGCCCGGCGATATTACTTTCTTGAGGCAGAACTTACTTTTATCAGAAGATAAACAGACGCGCTGTAGCCCAAAATGACGATGATCATAAAAAGGGTGATTGCTCCTCTAGTCCAGGCCTCAGAAAAGCCGACTCTCTCGCCTTCAAGCACGAAATAGCGCGTTCCTGAAAGTAACCAACACTCCATTAAATCTGGGCTAAATAATGTGGAGGGGAATTCGCAGGAGACGAAAATTATGAATATTTAAGCATAGTTTACGAGGGAAAAGCTTTTAAGTATCAACAAGAGAAGAATATCAAAAAGATATTGTTAAAGAAACAATTGTATAATGCCAGATTTGTAATTTAAAATTTTGTTTTAATTCAATTTGCACTGATTATAACTTTTTTTTATTTTTGTATGACTATAATAATCAAAATCTTTACGTTTGTGTCTCTTTAAAATATTCAAAAAATCCTAAAAAATTTCTACCAATAAATAACGTCAAAAAAAAAAAAAATAATAAAATAAATATCATTCTTAAGCTAGAGCCAAAAATGAGTTTCAGATATTCATGAAATCGGTACTTTTATAACCTATCAAGCAAACGCTCATAAGCCCAGCCGTGAAGAGGGTGAGCAGCCCGAAGATCAGCAGATCCGCCCTGATGTTGCTGCGGTTACGCGGATGATTGATCCAGATTCTCAGCGCCTGCAACCTGCGGAAGCGCAAAGGAGAAAAAAAGCGCGCTTCACATCGGTTAAAGTCGTGAATTATAGACAAGCTGGTCGTCCAATCTCGTCAATGATCAAAAACTTTCAGCAAACCATGTGTAACGCTGCGTTTCAACTGCGTTGTAACGAAAGTTGCAGAGTTCGCAGTAGGTACGGCAGGATTGATTCAGCCAGCGTTCTAGGCAGGTTAAGTGTACATGGGCCTGGGTCCCCTTGCATCTTTAAATAAATATTGTTTTATTGTGTTAATCTAAAATTTATTTAAAATTGTGATGAAATTTTAAACTATGAAATAATTATGTTTTAAAATTATTAAATAATAAATTTTTTACAAAATAATTATTATATAAATTAATTTACAATGTATAAATCAAAATAATTTGGCAAGTGAAACAAATATATACGTAAAATACATTTGAATTTGGAAATGAGTTGATAATGGAAAATTAAAATTTAATGTTTATTGAGCTTTTAATTCATTCATGCATTGAACGTTTTGATTTTATAAATATTTTTAACTAAATTTAAAGTCAAATACAATCATTTTCTAAAAAAACCTTACTAATGTACTGAGTAATACTTATATCAACAAAATGTTAATTGATAGTTTACAATATCTGTAAAAATAGTTGAAAGAATTGCTTTTAAAATCTGAATGTTTTTTTTATGTATTAATACAAACATTGAATCAAACAAATAAAGTTTTTAATTTATATTTTGTATTCTTCTAAATTTATTATAGTTGTCTTTGTTACATTCGTTATTAAAAATTTTAATTAATCGAAACAAAGACCGAAATTAAAGCTGCCAAAATACAATATCAAATTTTACATTGTATTAATATACAGAGTAACATTTATGATTTGTAATCAGAGTTCATTGAGTTTCATTAAAGTATCTTTATTATTTGTGCTTGTTACTTTGTACGTCAAAGCCCTATTATCAGAGCGAAGCAACCCATAAATTCATTTCATTTCCACAAAAGTCAATCTGATAAAATTTATCGGTCTTCTGCAAGTACCGTATACTTCAATAAATATTATTTAACAATTTTTAAATTTGCCGATTCTGCATTATCCATTCTAGAAATTCATATAAAATAAAATAATGCTATAAATCTTTAGATATTGTCGATAGGAATTGTTTAATTAAATCTTTTAAAGTATTTTCAGACAATTATGACTTTTAAAGAATATAAATACTTTTGCAATAATAGCTCGAACCAATGAATATAATGAGTTCAAAAAGTCAAGAGTTAATAAAAAAATTTTAAAATAAAAAGTTTTCTGTTAGCAATATTAGCTAATAAATATATTTTTATTTTGTTATCGCAAAGAAACTCTTTGAAATAATAACATTTAAATTGTATTAAATAAATTTTTTGAGTTTTAAGTTTTTCATTTAAAACTATTTGTATTCATCTTTCATCTAAATCTAAATTTGAGTAAACATCCCAACAACTATGCAATTTAACAAAGATTTTACAAACAATTTACCAAACACAAAATAATTCGTCAAATTCAACATCAAACCACTCCCAAACAAATCGTCCCACTCGCCTATACCAATTAAAACCCAAATTCCCCCGATCCCCAGTATCCTTTCAAAGAGATCGAAATAATTACCAAGCCCTCCACCTCATCCTCCGAATCACGAAACTCTACTCGTTCATCCCTAACGCACGGCATAAACAAGCCCCAGCATTTAACCTTTCAGCCGCTTAAAGGAAATTCCTACAAAACGGCAGAGCGCGCCTCGCCTCGTCGTCGTCGGTGCACTTAAACGGCAAGATTTTCCAGCCGGTCTCCTCTAACGCTGCTCTCTCTCTCTCTTGCTCACGAGCTCGCGCAATCTCACTACCGGTAAATAATTAATAAAACGCTCGGCGGCGCCTCTGTTCCTCGGCGGTGAGCTCGAGCGCGAGCGCGTTAAATCCCCATCTGCGAGAGCCTGCCACTAAAGCCCGCTGCAAAAGCGTTCCCTCGGAAAACGAGATTTTCCCGCCCACCTCCGCCTCTCTGCGCAAGCCTCCTCGTTTCACGTAAGAAGAGAGCCGCGCACTAAGCAGCCGGCTTGGATGCACACATGTGCACGCGCCACTATACAAATAGAGGCGAGCTTGCCTCAAAGAGAGTATGCGGATGGAAAAAGAAGCGCTGCGGGGGGAGGCATTCAAAGAGACATAAGTGAGTGGCTCGCGGTTCGAGTGGCTAAATTAAGAAGAAAAAGGAGAGAGGAATGCAGTGGGCCAGAGGAGACGCGCTGGAAGGAGCTAGATCGAAGGAAAATAATGGACGCGCTGGGGCAGTCGAGCTGCGGAGAAAAACGAGAGTAATTCGAGGGTAAGGCGAGAAATGAAAGCGGACGAGCTCGCCGAGATGCGATAAGAATGCTCAGTGGGCCGAGAGGCTTTACGCGGCTGTATCGATGCGCTTGTTTTTACCTTCTAATCTGAAATTGAAAACCGTCCGGAAAATCTAACTAAAACACCCGCTGACCTACTATCCGAACTCGACCGACGAAAAGTCATTTCAGCAGATCAAATCGCGATTCAATCGGCCGCATTTCGCGCTAATCGTCGAGCCTCTTAATATCCCTTCCCAGCGATTCTCTGCCTCGCAATTTCCATTTTCAATCGCCGAATCCGCGCTCAGCCCCGAAAGGCAAGACAATCGAGTGAGACAATCGAATAATCCCCCACCCCCACCTAAATCGGCCGCGCTGCCAACGGTGATCATCGGGCCTCTGGCGCTGCCGCTTCGTCGCTCTTCTCGCCGTACCCGATCAATCGTCAACAACAATGAGCTACCCCCCCTTCCCCTCCTCTCACGCTCGATCGAGCCCGTATGGGGAAAGCGACGGCGTTCATCAAGCTCACTGGCTACAAGAGCCAGGCGTGGGTGTATGTATATACCTGCACGGCGAGATGAGAGGCTCCTTGGCCTCGGAGTCGGTGTGGCAGATTCGGCAGACGCTGCGAGAGCCCAGGGAGGCTAGCTGCTGCTGTTGCTGTTGACGCTGCTGTTGATGTTGGCGGAGATCGAGGGCCGGCTTGCCGGCTGCCGGCGGATCGTTAGAGGCTAGTACGTCGCTCCCGGATCTCGGCAAACCGGGTGGCTGCTGCTGCGATCGCTCCTCAATCGGGATGACTGTAAGCAGGGGAGCGAGATGATAAAGCGTTTGTTTATGGGGAACGTTGAGCGGTCTGAGTGTTGAGTGGGACGATGGTTGATTTAAAGTTTGTCGAGGCTAAAGAAGCATTTTTCAGATTGTTTTGTCGTGTGAATGACGCTTTGGGCATGGGTTGTAAATGAATTTTTTATTGTCGAGCTCTGAAAATTGAAAAAGTCGAGGAGATGGATTTTTGTTTTCGAGAGTTTCGCCGATTGATTTTGACGTGTTTCGAAGCGAAAAATGGCTTTTTCGAAAATATTTTAAACCCGATTCAAGTGCAATGATTGACGCTCAGCGTGAAATATCGAGGCTGAATAAACACTTTACAAAAGCATTCTCAATCACGAAAATGTTAACGGGGCAAAATAAGCCATTTCCCTCTCGTCAACCAAAATATTATTTTCTTCCGCTTAATTAAAGCGATGGCTAATCAGCAATGGAGCCGCACGTGTACTCTGAGATTACGTAATGCTAATACGTATACGTCGGCGCGTTTGCTCTTGCGTAGCTAGCCGCTCGACGAGGGGTTCGAACTCTACGGTTCATAGGATTTTAATCACGAGCGCGTGGATACTGCATGCACGCTAAATTGCGATGCTCTTTGTTTACGATAAACATGCGCAGACGGGCTTATACGCTGTTATAAGCTTATTGGCCGGACTTGAATGATTTTTTAGATTAAAGTAAATGAAGAGGAAGCAGCGAGGCTTGATCGATACGGAAACTAGACCGTTGTAAAGTTTAGGAAGTTGGATTTATAAATAATACTTAGGAAGTGGAAGGTGGATGAGCAATTTAACGACTGGCAGAACTTATTAGAAATAACGAAGGCTTGTTCCGGAAGTTCGCGATCTCTAATCACGCGTATATACGCTCCTGATCCGATAAATCGTAAACAACAAAGTTTGCAATTATTGATTTGCTGGTTATTGGCTGAACTTTGCTGGTTTCAACTTTTCTAGTCGGACAATGGTGGAGCGGTGGAAATAATGTTTATAAGTAAATAGGAAAGTTTTTTATTAATTAGAAAATTTTCATTGAATTTCGTATAATAGAGGCTGATTTTCAGCGAGGTGAAAGTTTCGTGATTTCGCTTATAATGCTTTTATTTACGACTTTCTCTGCGATCAAATAGAGAAACGTTGACAATTGCGATTGCACTTACTGAATTTTAATTAAAAATTCGCTTCTCTAGCGATTTTGGTTGATTTTCGCGTTTGATGATTTACTGTTTTTGGACATACTTTCTCTCGAATACTTTTAATTAACTAACCCCTAATTCTAGCGTTTAAAAAGTAAAACAAAGCAAATTTCTCATCAAATTCAACAAACCTTAAATCAGACTCTGCGTTAATTTCAGCGGATACAACTACTACCACTGCAAAAGATTAACTCCCCACGAAAGATTTAATCCGCGAATAAAATCCCTCTCTCTATCGTAAAAGTGCACTTCGAATAGCTTCACCTAGATACACCGCACTACTCCACGACTTTATATACGCGGTATATAGGGTGCGGTTTAAAAAAAAGGTTTTTTTTACATTTTGCTTGATTTAAAAACAGTAGATTCACATTATAATTGTTAATTAAAGGTTTTTTTCTTCATTTTAAGTACTAAGAAAACTTGGTAATTTTTCAAAAATAAATAAAACGTAAAACTATTTTTAAACTGTCAGACTTGTAAATTTTTTTAAGCGTTTATTTAACTAAAAACTTTTAATAAAAATTTAGCTACACAAAAAAGTTAGGATTTTTCTATTTAAAAAAAATAACGTAGAATCAAAAGTAAAACTTACTCGCAAGAAAAAGAAAATTCATATAAACGGTCTTACCAAACTCGACCCTGATCTACTCCCACGCCCCCCAACCCATCACCCACCTTAAAACAATTCAAAAACCAAAACCACCTCCAAACATTCCAAACACAAATCGAAACTCCCCCCTCCTCAGCAATTCGTTGCTCACCGAGCTTAAGTATACACGTATGTTTCGCGTCCGTACACATAAGACAGCCGACTTGATACGCTAGCCCGTAGAGCGCAGCAAAGCTAGAGCTTGCTTACTCTCCCCCTCTCTCTCCGCATCCGTCGTTCCGCATCCAGCAAGCCCACATCAGTCCGGCCGCTCTCGCCGACCGACTTTACACGGATCGGCGATTTTCGCTAAAGAGTCAGCCGTACGGGAAATGCGCGCGCTCTGCACTTATGCTCATTGCACGAGCGCACCGGGATTAACTCTCCGAAATCTAATGAACGCCGTATACGCGGGGGGGAGCTGCCTGCACGCGAAAGTGGAGGAGCTAATATTGGCTTTGATGCTCCGCCTCGTACGGCTGGATTTTCGGCTTTTTGGAAGGGGGGGAGCGTTTCGGAGTAATAATGCGAGGGGAAAGTTTTCGATGCCGCGTTTGATTTGGGTTAATATGTTGAAGGGGTTATTTGAAATTTCGAGGGGTTGATTGTTATTATTGTGCTCGGTGATTTTCTGCTGCTACTTTGGGAGGATATGTCGGCTCTCGCGCTCGGCGGAAGGAGCTGGTTGTAGTTAACAAGGCTGGAGATACGCGAGGAGGAGAATGTCTTTATTACTGTTATCGATTGGCTTCGGATGTTGCAACAAAAGGCCTGCAGAATTCAGTATTCATTAAAAAGCTTCTTACGGACGGAATTGTTCGATCTTTGCAGTACTACGTAAAAAGTTTTAAGAAGCTCGAGGATGTTCTATCTTTCTCTTGCTCGCTCTCGCTCGGGTTTTAAGGAAAATTGCATCTTTAGTTATATATATACATGATACGGAGCAAGTAAAATACTTTCAGCGAGATAAGGAATAGTTGAAATTTAAGCTGAGAATTTTACCGTCAGTAATTACAATTGTAATAAGAATTTACCGTAATACTGAACTGGTACTATTCCTGTAATTAGAAAAAGTCTAGTCCGAAATAATCGAGTTACAAGACAAACTTCTAAAATCACGAGAAAATAATTCGAACAATGATCGAGTTTAAATTGATTCCCGGAGAATCGAGCTGTTTACGGGCAGCTGATGATCATTTTGGCATTTGACAGTGGAATAGACTAAAGTACCCGCCGCAGCGCTAAATCACTCGTAAACTATTCTATCAGTATTACACGGTTTGATTCGACAACCGGAAACACGCGCAATGCCCGCTCCCCGAAGTGCTCAAACTAAGTTTATCATTAAATCGAACTGATTGGGCGTAAAGGGCAACCCTCATTGATTAGCTTTTACCGTTAACTAATCAAATTTACATAAAGTGGAACTAATTGATAATAATAGTATTAACGGCCGAAATTTTCCGAAGGCTCATTATGCTCGGCAAATGTTAGTTTATGGCCTATTAATCTGTACCTTGTTACTTGTAATTGTTGCTTAAGCATTGTTCTACGCGTCCAAACATTATTATATTACACTATTACTATGTCTTCACTTTTGTTAGCGAATGTTTTCGAAAGATTCATAAAATATTGCTGCGAATTCCACCAAACATTACCCAACATTTATAAAATCCTCATAAAATCCCCATAAACCTCCAACCTCGCACACTCGATCACAAACCTTCCCTTCCCGCAAAAAACTTCAAAAGCCAATCCCCAATAACGACAACGCCCTTGCTGCGAATGTTTACGAAAATCCCAGCCGCGCTTTGCGCAGACCGAATATTTTAAATTCCCCGTCAAAACTCGCCCCGGCTCTATCCATCTCAACCAGCCTCGCCTCCCGCAATCTCCTGAATTCTCGCGGCGAAAAACACGCGTATAGCTCCACGCTTGCGCGCGTGCGGAGATGTATGCGCCCCGGCGGAACAAAACACGGCGCGCCTCTGTATTTGCCAAAAGCGCGACTCTTGTTTTTCCCCGGCTATTTTGAAAAGCGCGCGCGCCAGCGCGAGATACCGCGCCAAAAGTTTGACCGATGACTTGGGCGGCTCGAGCGTTGCGCGAAAGTTAACACGCGCGCTGATAAAATCGCTCGTAGATTAAGCGGAGCGCGCAAACAGAGCGAGGATACAGCAGGAGAGAGAGCAAACATTTATCCTTTCCGTTATCTCGGCGCTTCTGCACCGCTAGCGCGGCTCTTTTTTCTCGCGGCTGGGCTTATGCGCAAGCTGTGCTTTTGCGCGATCGCGAGCTTTTTTTCTGTGTTTAGGTGGGTGGTTAGGTAAGGATTTCCGGGAGTGTCTAGTGTGGATGTAATAATCGTGTCGTGCGGTTTTACGATTTGGAAATGTTGCCGGGGTTGTTAGAGACAGTAGAGTAGATTCGTCTGTCGAGGCGGAGACAAAGACTTTAATACTCGCTTCCGCGGCGAGTTTTTCCAATAGCCAGAGCTTGGCCGGCTGGTTGTTATAATTGAGCCATTGTGCGCAATGGGACGAGTTTCTGTTTTTATTTTCAATTTTTACTTTCTTTTTTAACGAATTGGGTCCTGAAACACGAAAGAGCCCGTAGTTTCAGCGCAGACCAAGCAAATTAGCGACAGTATATTTGTTAATTAAATTTCTTCAAAGCGGACAGCGTAATTTCCCGAAAATAATGAACATTTTACCAGCCGCAATCGTCGCGCAATGTTATTAATCAAGATCACGGCGCAGTTTTCCAATTAGCAAATCCCGTCCACACATCCCCGAGCTTTATTTTTATTCAACATTTCGAAATCGCGGCATGTCCCCGGCTCAGCCTCGCGCGCTCCGATTCATCAAACATTCGTCCACTTTATTAGCGCCGGCCCCAAACGACTGCGGCCGTACACTCTGCCGTTTTCCGTTCCAGCCCCTCGATTCCGCAAAAATAGAAATCCGCTTTAACGCTTCGAAGCTCGGTTGGAAAAAAAAAGCTCAGAGGCGCGAGAAGCTGCATTAATGAAATGCACATTCATAAATCGCGCTCGCCGGGGGATAAACAATAATTTGGGGCAAAAATTCGCGTCCGCGGAATAATAAATTCAGGCGCGCGGAACAAGCAATTTCGAGCGACAGCGGCGCCGGACGTATAAACGCGGATGTACGCGCTGTCCGGACTGGGAAAGTGCTGCGGGACGTTTCGGAGATTTTGTCGGTGCGGCTGGTTGTGTTTGGCTGTGTGTAGTTTTACATAATGGGAGTGTTAATGGCGAGGTGGTCTGGGATGGGATCTTCGAGCTTGTAATTATGCTGTGAATTATGGTAAAGACTAAAGGTGTGAGATTCGGGAAAAATTGAATTTATCTAAAATTTGAAAGAGTTGTATACAAGGATTTTTTGTATTTTGACGATAGGTTATAGGAATGAATAAAGTTTTATTTCGATACGTTGAGACTTATTATAGTGTATCTGTAAAGATTTTAGATCAAGCGGATACGAGCCGGCTGCGGATGAAGATGATGAAAGGGAATAAAAGTTGTGTGTTCGTTAAGTAAACAAAAATAATGTTGTCCCGGGTATATTTGCCGGGCAGCGCGCGCCGAGGAAGTATGTATCCCACAAAACTTTTATCGACTTTAGATTGCCATTTTACGAGATACAGAGTAGAGTTCGGTGCTACTTTTTAACCTGAAAATAAAACGTTTTTTATAGCCAGCGTAACAAGGATTGTTACGTGCGTCATAACTCTCCGGGCGAGATGAAGTTTCCCGCACTAAATAATTTTGTCAGAATTCCAAAGATTTATTAATACACTCGGACCAACACAGCTTTCTTCCACCCACCTTTTAAATCCGCTCCTATTATCCTCGATCCCTCGGAAAAACTTTCCAACCGGCGCGCCGTCAACAATGAGCCACTAACCTATAACAACGGACATAAACAAACAGCCGATCCTTGCGCCACGCCTAAACACACTCGAGCTTTCTCTCTCCTCTATCAGCTAAATGAATTGCGAGGGACAATTATTTTCGGCCTGGTTTCTCGCTCCTCCAGCTCCGCGAGCTCATTAAGACGCGCGCTCTTCGACAAAGAAAGAAAGCCCTTCTGCGATCGTTATTTCCCAGCGAATTTCCGGGGGAGAGGCGCGGACCTTATCTAAAATTGGAAATGTTTCCTGAGTCCCCGCCTCAAAGCGTTCTCACGGCGTATCTCACTCCCTCTCTCCTTCTGGAAGTATGAAGGTGATCGAGGATGACGAGAAAGAGAGACGGTGGAAAGGAAAAAAATGGGATCTCAAGCGATAGGAGTAAGGTTACATTCGTCGAGAGAGAGAGGAAAGAAACTAACCTCCTGCGTCAACTGTCATTCCCGCTGAACGGCGTCATGTCCGATGTGCCCGCTCTCCCAGGCCGCGCAAAATTATCTCTCGGCTTCTTTCTAGCCCGCGCCAGCCCGCGCCTTTTTCTCTACTTCCACGAGCAGCCGGCCATATCTCGGAGCGCCCCCGACTGTCTGCTGATAAGGCGCTGGCTCTCGCCGCAGCTGTATAATCGGGACTGACGGACGCGTCTCTCCTGGCTCTCTTTTGTTTCGAGAGCCCGACTTTTCCCTTTTGGCTCCCCCGAGGGGCTGCGCTCTTCGATTGCGCGAGGAAATTTGATTAATTTCCCGCGGCGCGAGCGATGATTTTTCAGGCCTGGGGGAGGAGAGCGAGCCCTTCTTCGCTTTTTTTTTCTGGGGTGTTCGGAAGTTTGCCTAGGGACGGGGAATTTAATTAACTCGTTCCGCGTGAATATTATTTTTTTTCTCGGTTGTATTCATTCCGGGCTTCAATTAGGCAGCTGGCCTGCTTTTTTCTGAAGGTTTATTAACGCTAGTCGGATTCGCGGGTTCTAGTCTTTTCAATGCTGTAGCGCGGAGGTTGCTTTTATTATTTAGCGAGCAGGGCCTCGTAAGATTCCGAGACCTGCTGGAAGAATTCGATGCAAGAACGAAGGGTTGCTTTGAGAAAAGAGATAGCTAATGCTCATCAAAATGTAAGCAGAGGTTCTAGGAAATCTGGATTACTTTTAATTGGGAGGAACTTGATGTCGACTAAATTAATAAGGAGGGGGAGGGGCGTAAACTTAGAAATTCCGAGTAATGACTAATCTTAATAATAACTCCACTGCGTTCCGTTAATTACGGCAAACTTTGCGAGTTGCCTATCTTTCTTGGCTTGCACTTCTCGTCAGTCAACAATCGATAAACTAGGCAGAATCTAGTCATAATAATCCAAACAGCCAAAGTTGAAATCCCTCCTGATTAATGCAGGAAAACATGTATATAGGTAGAGCTTGATTAATCAAGCTGCAATATAAACTCCTAAATTATTGAATTTTTTTAACATGAACATAGTGATTTTATTTCAATTCCTCGTAATATGAGATGAAAATTTTTCATTGCTTTTATTGAAGCTGATACATGGTATTAATTAAGCGCTTGCAATTCCTAGAAAGAAAAATTTTCATGAAATTTAACTGATATTCCCTCCCTGACATTCGCGCACATCAGATAATTATTGGATGCATGACAAAAAAAAAAGGAAAATAGTATTGTAAAATTTTAATTAGCTTACCTCGTAATTGTAATCAATATTTTATTAATAAATCCATACCATTTTAAATTAGTTGCTAATTAAAATGATATTCAGTATGACTTCCCAATAGAAAATTAATTAGTAAGGTCAATTCATTTAAGTTTTATCCTAAACTAAGAGCTAATTAGAAGTTATTTAATTTTTCATTCAAATTTATTTGAAATTGAAAATGTTAATAAATATTTTAGCATATTCAATTGATTAGGTGTACAATTTTTTTGCAAAATTTATATATCTTTAATTGATTGTGCAAAGGCTATTTCAATCATCAGCTACACTACTCATCGCTAAAATCATTAAAATTATTTAATAATATTTTCAAATTACATGTTGTAAAATATTCAAACACAAAATTTTCATATTCCTTTATTCAAACGCCTCTCACATCTCCACGCAATACAATAGAAATCGAATCCTTTCTCCCGTCTCGCTACAAGACTCAAAGATATCCATTCGCCGCCGATAAAAAGGTAATTTTCACTTACGCCCTCTCGATCCCCGATAAAAATATGAATTTTATCTCCCCTCCCCCTCGCCAGACTCCCCTCATCGAAAAAAATATTTGCCCCCGCGAGGGAAGCGAGAAATACCTCCTCCGGGGGATAACGAACGAGAAGAAGGAATATCAAGGCCAAAAAGAGTAAAGACGCGCGTGCAGCCATAAATCAAGCGAGCCGGCCGCTTTAAAGATTCAATTTAGTGCCTCGCGGCCGCAGTTAATTAATCTTCATAATCCGGCCTGTGAGCCGCGCCGAAGAAATCCGTCGATATTCGCAGCGCGCGGCTCAGCCCTTTCTTTGGCGACGCAGAAAGGTAGGAGAGAGGCTCGTTCTATTGATCAACGGGAGAGCCGAGATTCGTCCTCTCTCGGGGGGCTCGTTCCTTTGAGGCTGCGCGCAGCGCCTATATCGAAATCAGCGTGAAATCGCCGGATGGGGATGTATGGCTTTTTCTCTCGGTGCTGCGGGGAAAATAAATATGGTTGCAAGAATGTTTGTGCTGAGCGGTTAATAGATGGCTCGTTAATTTACTTGTCTGCTGTTTATTTATGTTCTTTTTTCTGGAATGTCGAAGGAGAGCGGATCTATTTCAAATGTATTTCTGTACTGGGTGAAGGTTGAATAATAACTATATTAGATATTGTGCGAATTTAAATATATTTAATAATATTACAATTTTTTATTATTTCATAATAAATTTTTTAATGACAATTCTCGTTAAAAAAAAGTGCTTTGTCGTAAGCCAGTCTGTAAAGAAATTCTTTGAACAACGAATTCGCTTTAATTTCACGATTGCACAAACTCGAATGCAGCGATCGCAACTACCGGGAAAAAATTTCAACGACATTGTCGAGTAAATCTTTCAAACTCAACGAGAGAGAAAGAATCTCGCAACACGCGCCGCAGCGCGTCGGAGAAGTGACTTAAAATCGTCGAAAATTCCATCGCAATATCAAACGTAAACGCTCTCTCCTCGGCTCCGCTTCTTTAGCTCCCTTCCACCGTCTTATACTCAAATAGATTTCCCAGGTAAATTGACACTCTACTTTGTGTCGCCTCCCTCGCACCTAAGCGAAGAAGACGACGGCAAGAGTGAAAAAGTGTCGCTCGACGAGTAGTCATGCCGGCGACGTCCCCGGAACATGTTTGCTTCCTATCGTATTCATACCTCTTTGCCTTGCCTCTCTCCCGGCCGAATTTACTTTTCCCGCGAGCTATCGTTAGACGGTCCGCGACAATTTGGTAAATCGCTCGGCTTGGAAAAGTTCGTATTTGCGAGGATGGATATAGGTATGTATAAACGTTGCGAGAAGGGGAGAGTGAGAGAGGGAAAGAAAGTTGCGCGGGCGAAAAGTTGGAGTGAGAGAGAGAGGGAGAAATTCGCGTGCGATTATCGGATTCGCTTCAACGTAAACACGTAAAAATATTTCATTTCTCGGGAGCGGAAAAGGGGGCCAAGTCCGTTTTTATAGTTTTCGGGGCAAATCGGAAAATTTATGCCGGACTTAAATTTTAACGGCGCGAAGAAATTCAGCAGGTATTTGGCCTTCTTGAAAAGTCGTACCTGAAAATCTGATTTTAAGGGTAAATATTGATGCGTTTAATATGAGGATTCGAAGAAATTTCTATTTTAATTTTAACTTTTGTTGCAGTACGGTTTCTCTTTTTTATTTTTTTCCAAATAATTTTTTGTTTAATTAGAAAAATTAACATTTACCCAGAAATAAAGAATTTAAATATTTGAAAATTAAATTTTCGAAATTTTAAGTAGACAAATTATATTTAGCCGTTCGCGTAAAAGCTTTTATCTGAAAATGTTTACTTCGCTCATAATTAATTTATGCAAAATTTACAGAACACGCTTGTTGCCCTAGAATATTTATTACCCAACGCATGAACTCTTCAAGCGTACAAAATTAATTTTTCAAATTTTTGAAAGAAGATCCGATTTTACATATTACAACATAATTAAAACAGTGTTGACCTCGACATGTCAACATTACCATTATTTTAATACTACCAAAACACATCGGACATAAAAAAATGAATTTGAAAGCAGTAAAAATAATATTGTTGCATCTAAAAAAAGCGCATTAAAGATGTTCAAGCGTTAAATCGGAAAAATGTACTTAACGACCCCTTTTCTCCGCTAAACGATTCATACGCGCGGAAAAAGTACCCTTTTAGTTCTTCGGTTTGTGTTTCAGCGAGGATTGTCTTTTCGAGAGAGAGAGAGAGAGAGAGAGAGAGAGAGAGAGAGAGAGAGAGAAAGAGAACGATCGGGCGTCGAGTATAGTGACCCCGAATGCCCGGAGCGCTATTTGATTGAACTGAATAATGTAGGGCGAAGGGCATCGATTCGGTCGATAGCGTTTGGCATTCCCTCCTACCACTTGGTGGATACATGTCTCTCTCTCTCTCTCTCTCTCTCTCTCTCTCTCTCTCTCTCTCTCTCTCTCTCTCTCTCTCTCTCTCTCTCTC
>UELX01001833.1:0-37878 GCA_900480035.1 Eupelmus urozonus
ATGATCTTGTTAATAACTTTGTAAAGGGGTAACTCCCGTAAATCTAATAAAATAAAATAAAATAAAATAAAATAAAAATAAAATAAATAAACGAAGTTAAATCGATTTTGTGCAAGACGTTCCGATATTCGTTCTTTAAAGCATACATATGATCAAACCATGGCAACTTTACACGTACTTCCTTGCGTTTATGAATACTAGTTTATAGATTCATTAATTACTATTATCGTAATTTGTGTGTTTGTTATTTTCAGTAATTACAAATTCAAATTCATATTTCTTAACTGTTCAGAAATCACAGATTTGACGTTAAGCATATTCATTTTTAGCGCATTAATTTTTTAACTATAAAGAATCGTTTTTCTCGGAGTACCGTTTTTCAGAAGCTTTAGATTCCCACTTTATATTCATAAAATAACCAAAATGTTGTTATTTCTTCAAAATATCGTGTTGAAACTATAAGTTAATAAATTCATTTTTGGGCAACCATTTGCCGACCTTATATTATAAGTTCACTATAATCTAAATAATTGGAATTATAATAAATTTTATTTGTCTAAACCATGTATATAAAGCAAATAGAATGATCAACATAAAATATGCTTTGATTAAATAATTATTATATGTGTTGATTTCCCTTACTTTGAGATATAGTTTTGTCATTCATTTTAAAGATTATTTCAGATTTCAACAGTGTATTGTCATTTCTGATTCCTTTCGTGTACATTTCAGTATACTTCATTGGCGCGAGCTTGAACCTATTTTGTTATTATTTACATGAAATAGATGATAAACAAAAATAGAGAATAAATTCACACTTGATCTAATATCCAAGCTTGTAATAATATTCTTACGTTTAACTAATTTGCAACGAGAGTGAATATCTTGAAGTTATTGCCATTATTATATCTATAATCAGTGCCGTAATAAATTAGCTAGATTTTAAATTTAACCTCCTTTTTCTAATTTTGGAGGCTCGTCTAAACATTAAAACTTCAAATAGTTAAAACCATAAAAAAGTCATTCAACAATTCACTATAAAAAAGCTAAATTTTTCAACAACAAACCAAACCCAACTACTCAACATTCTCCCCATCTCTCCTCAAACAAAAAAACTTCTTCACCTTCTAAAACCACCGAGCCAACTCGCTCGCTAAACCCGCTCTCGGGCCGCCATTTTGAGCCGGTTCAATATCTCAGCCCTCGCACATAGCTGCCGCGCACGAAAAGCCCGCTCTGCACCTCCCGAGACACCGATCCGGCCGTTTGCGCGTATAGCTGCCTCCTCTCTCTCTCTCTATCCATCTGCCCGCTTCTCCCTCTCTATCTCTCTCTTTATCAGCTCAGCGGCTGGCGAAATCGTCCGCTCCGTCGTCGCCCTAATCATTGTTATTACGACGCGCTTCGTCGTCGTCGTCTCTCTCCCCCGAGCCCCACGTGCGCTCGCTCGGCTCGATAGATTTCGAGCCGAGCGCGGCTCCAATTATTGGCTCCTCGTCGTCCTTTTGGCCAAGCGCGCGGATCGCGGAAACAATATATATAGCAGCGGGGCCCCATGCGTGCCGCGAGACCCGGTAAATATGAAATTTGATATAGGGATGGTGCGCGGTGAGGATGGAAGCTTCGAGGGATGTGGGGAGGTGTTCCTTTTTTTGGAATGGTTTTTTGGGTTAGAGGAATTTTAAAGTGATGAAATCAACCAAATACGAAAATGGCGAAACGCAAGTTTGAAATTTAAGTTTTATTTCCTGACAATAACGTATGAAATATTTTACTATAAACTTTAATCTTGTACAAGCGCAATAACTCAACAGTGTGAATAAAAATTCGACCAAATCCTCAAAATCATGCTACTAAACTTAAAACATCCATATTTTAATCAACCAAAACTCCATCACACAGCTCAACTATCTCAACAACCTCGCATTACCCCGCATCACGCACTTTCACTTGACACCCGGCAATTCGTTTTCTGAAATAAGACAGAACAACATATCCAGCTCCCCTCGAAACCACGCACACAAAATCCAGCCTCAGTAATCGTCCACGCATGCAACAACGCGATGAGCTCGCGCGCGGAAACCGCAGAATTGTAATAACGCGGCAAGGTGCAGCCAGCGTCACCGCGGAATTCTTGCGCTTAGAAAAGCCGAACGCACGCGTGTGCATATACACACGCGCAACGCGGAAGCGTATTCGGCTGTAAATTTTTTTCGCCTAAACGTTAAGGTGGTAAAAGTATTTTTCGACTGCTGCTCGAATTTTTTTGCGGCCGCGGTGAATTGGCTCCGCGCGGATTTTTACGGGCAAGAAAACGTAACGCGGGGCCCAAAATGGGTCTATTTTGCGCGCGGGGCCTGGAATGCGGGGTATATAACTGTGTTATAGTTCTGCGAATTTATATTTTGCGCTAAACATTTATTTATCGTTCAGCGTTACGGCCGCGCGATAATGCGCTGGAAAGCTGCTTTTTCCCCGAGCGGCTCTCGAGAGAGAGAGACAATTTTGCATTTCCGCGTCTCTTTGCCGCGGCAGTGTGTAATTTTTCAATTACGCAATTCCGAATTCATCTCTCTTGACATTAATTCGCAACGCGCGTAACACGCCGAATATGTATAATCCCAAAAATACCGTACCCCACCGGCTTCTCTCGTCGAATCCTCGTAATTTTCCAATCCGCGGCTCAAAAATCCGTATACACGCCCACCCAAGCCACGCGAGCCGCTGGAAGCTAAAAAATCTCGCAAAGTGCGCGAAAGAAGAGAAATAAGAAGACACTTCTTGCGCGCTCAGCTGCCTACGCGCGCGTGCGCGTCGTTATACATCTCCGCAAGCTCCGCCGGCGTGGATTCCGAGAAACCGCTAGAGCATACACATTCAGATAGGCATCATCGCAGTCGAAGAAACACGAAAACGCTCCGAGAGCCCCGGCTATACTTATGTCACTATTAAAAACGCATTAATTTTTGAATCCGCGAGCGCGCCTCTTTTTCTCTCCCCACCTCCTCGGGGCGAATAAAAAAAAGAAACTCGGAATGGAATCTACGCATACAGGCGCGCTTAGACGCACGCAGATGCGTGTACATGTGAAAGTGCAATTTGCGCCGAGCCATGCGCGCATCGTCGTTTGCCTTTTTATTATTTCATCGAAACGGACTTACAATAGTCACGCGACCGAGCTCCAAAGAATATTTTCTGCATTCCGATGCTTCTTTTCATGACTCGCTCTCCTTTTTTGCGATTCTTTTTTTTTTCAGCTTCGGGCTGAGTAGTGACACGAATACAAAAATTGCTTAATGGTAAGAATTTTTTCTTTCGCTTTTAGCTGCGTGGCTTCGAACAATGGGAGCAGAACATTTTGTTATTCGCATGCTAATGTATAGCTTATTTTGAAAAAAAGAGCGGGGTGATGCGTAGAATGTGCTAATTTTGGTTTTAGTGGTTCGGCTGTTTATTTAAATTGAATGTTTATTTACAAAGTATTGTAGGTGAAGTGAAATATTATCTTTTGTTAAATCTAAACTGTAATATATTTGTAAAAGTAAATTACTAACTTGCGAATTTATCAGATGTAAATATATTTTTGCAAACTTTTCTAGAAACTATTAATATTTATCCAACTATTTGCAGAAAATAAAATAAAACTTAATTTTACACACTTATTAGTTATCTTCAACCTTCATCTTTACCGTGAAATAAATAAAATTAAAAGCTAGTAAACATTTCTAAAACAATCTTTATAAATAAAAGCCAAACAACACCGTCCCCCAAAATCTCAAAAATACCGCACCAAAAGCCCCACACCAAAGGGTCCATCACTCTATAATTAACTAAAAACGAGTAGCAAAGAGACTATACATTCCACCCTTCACTCCCCATCCTACCCTGACAATACCTCGCGCTCGCGAGCGAGAGAAAGAGCCGAATGTAATTCAAATTCTATCCGCAGTTGTACGGTATGTTGCTCCACTCGAAAACTAAGCGCTTGTTGGCTGGAAGCTTCTAAAGTGCTCGTGACGGCTCTGGTGCTCCGTCGCCCGCGCGCTAATGGCACTTCTCCCCTGAGCGGGAGAGCGAGCTCTATATACGCGCGGGGATGAAGGGAGAAAGTGAAGACACATTCAGAGCTCGTTTCGCGCAAAAACTGTTGATTCTTACTTACGGGCAAAGCCAAAAAGCCTATGAGGAGGGAGGGAGACGAGGGAAGCGGTTTCGAGGCTCGGTAGTCGAAATTAACTGTAAAAAGTTTTTTTTTTTTAAGTTTTGTGGTTTTGTTATCGAACTAGTCGTAAATAGGTGTTAATTAGAAATTTAATTAGTGAGATCTAATGATCTTTGAAATCTCTTCTAGTTCTAACAAAGTTTTAAATAGGCGCAGTTACCACAATTGTATTAGTAATAAGGCATTATTAAATTATTCTTAAATACGTGTTAAAGCTCTTAGTAATCTTTGATATAATCTATTGTCGCAATTGTATTTATAGTAAGGAAACCTAGTTAAGTAGGATCTATTTATATTTCTTATCGGGTATTGATAAATTGTTAGATTATGTACGATTGGATTCATATGAATATGGTTTTAACGTCTGTGTTAAATAACATTTCTATAAATAAATGTTATAATGATTACAATAAACCTCGTTATAATTTCATCATAGTCCCACATTATTGGCACTATCGAAAATGCAAAACTGCCTTTTCCGAATCATTACGCGCCGTGTCTAATTACCTTGCTACACCGCAGAAAAAAGCTCAAAAAAAGAACGAAACCGGATAAAGCGGCTTTGTCGAAAGACTAACGAAGCGTCAAAACCGCTTTAATCTGTAAGACAGTCGAGCTGCCGGAGTCCGCTCATGCACGTTGATAAATATTCATGAGCTTCCTTCTCCGTCTCCGCCTCGCTTTATATATAATAAAAAGTCCAGGCTCTGCAGCGATTTTTCGAATAAAGCTGTAAAAAGGAACTTTTTACGGTAGGCGCGCGTTTTTCCTTTAATGAGTATTCATCTCATTATGCCGAGGCTGGGGCCTAGATATCGGGTTACGATCGAGGGATCGGCCACCGATATGGAATAACCAAGTAGCTGAGGTGGAGGTCGAGGATATGGAAATAAAATTGAGAAGAATTAAATGATACAGTTAAGCAGCTATTATAAGCATCAGAGTGTTATTGACGGCTATAGTTACATTGCTGAACGAATGTGAGTATTTTTATTTTAGAAAATCGTTTTACATATTTCATGAAAGAAAGCAAATTGTTGAGTGAAGTTTAAGTTAATATTTAAATTGAAGATTCTACTCGATTACGTGTGAAACTACTAAACGTGAAACATATTTACGTTTAAATATTAAAAAGGATTATTTCATACTTATGTTATCTTGAAAAAGTGAAGTTACATGTTTTACAAATTATTTCCTGGATTGTTTTAGAAACGTATTTTTCATAAACAGTTATCCTTATACTCACAACTTGTATCACCTGCATAGATACATTAGTAATCTGATTTAACAAGATGAAAACTAATTTAAAAGTTACATCGCATACTATAAATACATTACTAATACTTTTTTTACAGAATATTAAAATCGAAGCTGTAGATAATCTACCTGTAACATATGAGAAGAACGAAATATCCAGAGTAGCTGTAAGTTCTTTTAAATTTGTTCTTAATATAAAAGATATCAAAATTATTTTAGATTTTTATGTTTTTTTCAGCAACATATACAAAAACATTGTTTTAATAAATTAAATATGATTTTTGTAATTAGTAGAAATAAAAATTATTCTGTCATTTTTAATTTACTATCTGATTCTTTGTCTCCAGTATATTTATTTGAAAACTTCGAAAATAATAACTTGAAAAATTATAGACGCTACCAAAAAGTATATAAACTCAATGAAACTCATGTTAATAAGAAAATCTATCCTGCAAAAACGGTTATCATTGTGATTGCAACCGATACAATATTAACAAAAATATTGAATGAAATGAGAAATTCCGTTTGGTGGAACCATGAAGCTCTGTTTCTCATAATTAATAGTAATAAAAATTACGGTTGTGAAATGGCACCGCTATTTTTAAAGTCAATCTGGTCATTTAATATTTTATCTGTCATTTATTTATGCAGTGATTCAAAAAATCAATTATTTTTGTTTACGTTTAACCCATATACAAATTTAGCACCGGAATTTTGGAAAACAGAAAAAAGTGATTACAAATCATCAAATAAATATTGGACATTATTTAAGCACCCATTGCAATCTTATGAATTCTTTTTTAACAATCAAAACCCTGATAAATTATTTTGTGACGATCTCTTTTTTAATAAAGTTCAAAATNNNNTGAATTCTTTTTTAACAATCAAAACCCTGATAAATTATTTTGTGACGATCTCTTTTTTAATAAAGTTCAAAATTTATTAGGTTATAATTTGAAGGTAACAAAATCTCCAAAAGTATTTCCTAAATATTTAATCAAAAGTTTAGCTCAGGAGGAAAAGTGTGGTGGAGAGCGCTACAAGCTTATATGTATTGCTATAAAGCGCATAAATGCGACTATTACAGCAAAACTAAATAGTGGTTTAGGTTTTCTCGATAAATATGGGAAACCTTCAGGGCCACTTAAAGATATATTGTCTGGGGTAGTTGACATTTCACTACGGACATATTGGTTGAGTGACTACTGGAAGATGCAAGTATATCCTTTTCATGAAGATACTTTGAAAATTATATCATTAAAGAATCCAGAAAAGTATGGTCTCAAATTCAATCTTTTTTTAAATTTAGAATCTCTGATTTTTTTAATTACATCCTTTCTGGTGTGCGTTCTTATTACAAAACAAATTTTAAAACAATCAATATCACTAATTGCCTTAGATTTATTAAGAATTTTCGTAAATAGCTCAAGTAGAAATCAACCAAGAAATACATATTTAAGAGTATTCTTTATGTCTTTTGTGATTACTATTTCTTTGATCAGCTGTTTTATGCAAAGCTATTTAAGTGCAATTGAGACTGTGCCTATGACTGATCAAAACATCAACTCACTTGAAGATCTGTTTAAATCAAATTTTAAGGTATACGTATATCGAAGCTATCGAAAGTTTGTAGATCAAGTGTTTATCCGCGAGCGGCACCTTGAAGCTGGCAGCATGGATGGGTGCGCTGATCGTCTCATGAATGGTGAGCATATAGTTTGCTTATATCCTGACTCATATCCAAAATTTAGCTCGCTTCTAGACCAAGATACACCTATTCACATATCGAAAGGAAGCGTTTGTAAAAGAAGTTTAACGTACACGTGTACCGAAGATTCGCAAATACGTTCTAAGATAAGTTCTATTTTGCAGAGACTAAAAGAAGGAGGTTTCGTTAAATTATTTTATGCTAAGAATAAGGAAGAATATTACATACAAAAATCAAGTGAAAAAAGTTTTGATACTGATACAACAGTAAAAAGTCTTGTTATTGACAAGCTGGCCGTTGGTTTTTGTACATTATGTGGAGGTTGGATTTTAGCGACATTTGTACTTTTAATAGAAATTTTCATATTTAGAATTTTGAAATACATGATTCCCAAGTAAGAATATTGTAAATATAATGCGTACATTTTGTATACAGAAGTGATTATATACATATTATCTAAAATATTTAAATAAAAGAATTAGGCATTTGAACGTTGAGTCAAAATTTAATAAAATTTATTTATAATTCCTTCATGAAAATTAAGCATAAATAAGTAAGTCGATGAAAATTACTATAGAAAATGAATGCATATGTTCAACAGCAGCGACATCGGCATAGCAGTTCTATATTTCTATGAAGGTACGGTGCCAGCCTCGAACAAACGATCTAAGTAAGCAATGGCAACCAAAATGTTGTTAAATCAGAAGATTTACGAGCTAAGATGTTGCACTTAAACAATTCTTACGATTTGTGAAACACCTGAGGCAGACCTATGATATGATAAAGAATGTTAGAAATTTCACAAAGCCTCAATTCTAAAATCAATCGTAAAGCCATGAATATGTTTAATTTTTTCAAAGTATAACGGATTAATTTTAAAATAGTGCAAAAACTTATCTGAATCTTTGTGCCTGCAAATACTGAAATCAAGGATTAGATATATTTTATTATATGATCTGTTATTGTTTGCAATAAATAAATTTCTATAGACTGAAGATAAAAGTCAACGATTACATTAAAAATCTTTTTAAACACTTACACGTAGGCTCAATATTTGTTTTCTATAGTATTGGTGTGTATGTACAACGAAAATATGCATATAGCATACAGTTAGCAAATATATTGCTTTAGCTAAGGGTGCAGACGGAGGTCTCTATTGCACCCCATTCAAGGAGGATAAAAAGGCTTCTCTCGGAGCGGCTCTCCACCCTCAGTCTGAGTGCGGCTGAGATTAAAAACATTACTCATCGCATTCTTACCGATATATAGATCTATCTGTATGCATGTATTTTATAAATAAATAAACATAAAGTCAAAGTATAAAATTCGTATACTATTATTAATTTAACATAAACCAACATACAGTTAAGTCTACACTCAATGATTTATGACAAATTTTCAGATTTAATCGTTTTCAAATTTTACTTATTTTTTGTGATATTTTTGTAAATCTTTATGTATTGTAAATGAAACAATTAATAAAAGTAGTAAAAAAATATAGCATACTTATTTGAGATGTTTCTACATCTTCAAAAATTAAAATAAGTCTATTGTTTACAATTAATCTATACGTAAAAAATAACATCTATCATTTCACTATTGATTTTATAAAATAAACTTGGCGTAATTTTTATATTTTTTTTCAGATCTATATCTGATGTATTATACATCAAATGAATCTTTTTTCAAGTACTGCATGCCAATTCTGGTGGCGTCATTGATTCTTGGGAGTAAAGCTACTCATGTCGCTGTCACTGCTGTTGGAAAAAGGATAATTATCTAAGAATATAAGTATTATCAATTTTTTTATAGAAATAATTATTAACATTAATTGTTTTAAAAGACTTATAACATAATTTTATTAAGTTTTGAATCAAATTTTAAATATGTAATCAGTTTTATTTAGAATTGTAAGGTAACGTGCTGATGGTACCTATAAAAATATACAATTTGTATACAAATTGTAGTCGATTACATGTAAAAATACTAAACATAAAGCACGTTTATGTATATAAAAAGTATTATTTCATATTTATGTTATATTTTTAAAGTGAAATTGTATGGTTTGCAAATTATTTATCGATTGATATTATTCCATGGATTGTTTTTGGGACATATTTTCAGTAAACAGTTTATCCTTCTACCGATAACTTATATTAATATAACTATATAGATACATATATTAGTAATCTTGTTAAAAAAGATGAAAACTAATTTAAAAGTCATACTTTATGCTGTAAATACATTAATACTTTTTATACAGAATATTAGAATCAGAGCAGCAGATAATCTAACTGTAGCATACGAGAAGAACGAAATATCCAGACTAGCTGTAAGCTCGTTTTTATTCATTCATCATGATATAAATCATATAAAAATTAATTAAGATTTTTGTGTTTTCAGGCACATATTCGAAAACATTGCTTTAATGAAGTAAATGTGATTTTTGTGATTAGTAGAAATAAACATTATTCTGTCATTTTTAATTTACTATCTGCTTCTGTGTCTCCTGTTTATTTATTTGAAAACTTCGAAAATAATATATTAAAAATTCATAGACGCTATCGAAAAGTATATAAACTGAATGAAACTCATGTTAACAAAAAAATCTATCCTGCAAATACTGTTATCTTTATGGTTACAATTGACACAATATTAACAAAAATATTGAATGAAATGAAAAATTCTATTTGGTGGAACCATGAAGCTCTTGTTCTTATAATTAATAGTAATAAAAATTTCGGTTGTGAAATGGCACCTTTATTTTTAAAGTCAATCTGGTCATTTAATATTTTATCTGTCATTTATTTATGCAGTAATTCAAAAAATCAATTGTTTTTATTTACATTCAATCCTTATGCAAACTTAGCACCGGAATTTTGGAAAACAGAAAAAAGTGATAATATTTCTAATAAATATTGGACATTATTTAAGCATCCACTGCAACCTTACAATTTCTTTCTCAAAAATAAACAACTTAATAAACTATTTTGCGACGATCTTTTTTTTAGCAAAGTTCAAAATTTAAATGGTTATAATTTGAAGGTTGTGAAATCTTTAAAACTCTTTCTTGATCATTTCATGAAAATTGCAGTCAAGGAGGCAAAATGTGGTGGAGAGCGTTTCAAGCTTGTATGTATTGTTTTAAAGCATATAAATGCAACTATTACTACAAAAATAAATCAAGGTTTAGGTTTTCTTGATAAATATGGGAAACCTTTAGGGCCACTTAAAGATATATTGTCTGGTGTAGTGGCTATTTCACTACGGACATATCCGTTGAATGACTATTGGAGGCTGCAAGTATATCCTTTTTATGTTGATACTCTCAAAATTATATCATTGAAGAATCCAGTCAAGTATAGTCTCAGATTTAATGGAATTTTAAATCTAGAATTTCCGATTTTATTAATTTCATCGTTTCTGATTTGTGTTCTTATAATGAAACATATTTTAAAACAATCAATATCACTAACTGCTTTAGATTTTTTAAGAATTTTCGTAAATAGTTCAAGTAGAAAACAACCAAAAAATACGTATTTAAGAGCTTTTTTTATTTTTTTCGTGATTAATGTTTCTTTAATCAGCTGTTTTATGCAAAGCTATTTAAATGCAATTGAAACTGTGCCTGTAAGTCATCAAAACATCAACTCACTTGAAGATCTGGACAAATCGAATTTTAGAATTTATGTATATCCAAGCTTACGATATTTTATAGATCAAACGCTCATCCACGCAAGTTACCTTGAAACTAGCAGCATGGCAAATTGTGCTAAACGTCTAATGAATGGTCAGCGTATAGTTTGCTTATATCCTGACTCATATCCAAAATTTAGCTCGCTTTTACGCCAACCTACACCTATTCACATATCAAAAGAAAGTATTTTTTTAAGTAGTTTAACGTACGCATGTGCAGAAGATTCACCAATACGTTCTCAAATAAGTTCTATTTTGCTGAAACTAAAAGAAGGAGGTTTTGTTGCATTATTTTACGCTAAGAAAGAAAATCCATTTTACATAAGAAACTCAACTAAATAGAGCTTTGTTTTTGATATTGATACAACAGCAAATAGTCTTGATATTGATAGCTTGGTCATTGGTTTCTGCATATTATGTGGAGGTTGGATATTAGCGACATTTATACTTTTAATTGAAATTTTCATTTCTAGAATTTCGAAATTTTTCATGAAACTATATCACACAATAAGAAGAAAAATAATTATTTAAGATTTGTCTTAAATTTTATGTAAATATTATATGTGCAATTATATATTAAAATATTGTATTCAGTAAAGATTTTTTCTATATTCTCTTAAGTATATAAAAAAAAATAAAATAAAAAATTTAGCAAAGTCGCATTATTATTCAAAAAAGTCATCTACTTACTAGAAACAAAATGTTGTTGATTACTTATCTTATATAAAAAAATGCATCTCGACTATTTCTATGCAAAAAGCATTAATAAATTCATCTTACGCATACAGCTAAGTAATCAAGTGACCTCGATTTTCAAGAATCGACTCCTTCCGAGAACGCAATTATACATCCGCGGCGAAAGAAATTAAATTACAAGTAGAGGTAAACGCGCGAATCCACCCAAAGACGGCGCCTCACCAAAAAAAAAAAAAACTCGCCAACTCTTCGTCGCCAACCTCTTTTGCATTCAACCCGGCTGATGATCGCCGGTCCAGATCCTATAATATAATTTAGTTTGGCGGAAACTTTGAAAAATTCCGGGAGACAAGCGGCCGCTTCTAATTCGATCGGGGCCTCATTATGATCTTAGAAGGGGCTCTCGCTACGTCTAAACCCGATATTAATGTAAACACGGAGTGGCATTAAGTCGAGGCTCGCTCGGCCGCCTGCTGAATACGAAAGCGAGCAGAGATATTATGTTAATCGAGCGGAGCGCCCGACGATATTTAGATGCGTCGCTCGTGTCGCCTTTTTTCAATCCGGATCCGATGTGGCCTTTCTCCGCTTCTTGGATTTTTTTCGCTTTATGCATGCCTGACGATGAGCTGCCCCTGATTGGAAGCTTGAATTTATCATTTAATTTCTAAGCTTGATGAAGGGTTGTGCTGGAATGCCGGGGGAATATAGTGCAAATTTACGAACAAGAGACATTTTTATATTCAAATTGCGGATGATGGTAGTAAATGGTTTTGTGGTTTGGATAAGGAATATATGTTAAGAGTGTAACGGATTTTCGAATTAAGTTATAAATAACAATTTTTATGTTAAATTTATTCAGTTATCGAGTTAATCGGAATAAATAAGGCTTCTGAAATACTGTACGGCGTGCGAGACTAATGACAGTATTTATGTTGATAAAATAAAATCTGTTCGATGTCTTTAATGTCGAGATTATTAAGCCAAAGGTTCTATTATAGCTACTTATCATGTAATAAACAGCACAAGTTTGATACAAAATATCTTTTGACTCGCTGTTATTTGTCTCGAGGAGGAAAGTCTGAGATCTCTTTTTATTTTAAATAAATGGGTTCATCTATATTATTAATTTGGCAATAAAGTGAATTTAAATTTTTAAATTTTTTTATTTTACGAAAATTACTGGTTAAAAAACTAGTTTTAAGTAATATTAAAGTACGTAGCTGAAAGCAATCTTAGAGATAGTAGTGTTTAACAATTTTTGGTCTCACAGCGTACTTAAACAGGTATATATGTAAATTAAGTGCTTAAACGTGTAATTGAATTTTTTATTAGATTTTATACCAATAAAGGTAACTCCATTTAATTAATCTTTTCACAAAACAAACAATTTAAAAATACCTTTATTCAAATAAACAATTATTACAAAACTACCCAATTCTCTCCCAAAACTCAAAACAATTCACCCAAAACAAACCAATCCATCATCCAGCTCTCTCCTTTAACAAACCATCTACGCATCCTCTTCCATGAAAATTGCGCAGCCCCCGGTGTCTTCGAAAGCTCGAGGGGTGGGAGGGGATGGATGGCGGCGACGGCAGAGGTTGAATGAAGGGTGAGCGAGCGCAGGGAGGGTTCAACAGCGCCGGAGCAGCTACTGAGGGATCGTTGTTGCCATGGCGACGAGCGCAAGCGCGCTTCTCTCTCTCTCTCTCGCTCGCTCCTCCATGCCAGGCTGAAATCCCCGGAGCGCGCCGACGCGATCCATATTCGCTCTAGCCGACCAAGTCACGTTTCGATGGCCATTTTATTTATGCGCGATGCGCGCCCTGGAAACGCTTTTCTGAGGCTGCTAGTTTTTTGTTGGGGTGAGGTGGATTTGGGAGGCGGAGGTTTTCGGAAGGGTTTTGGGAGTGCGTATTTCCTGGGAGGTGATGGTGGGGTTTATAGAAATTATGATGAGCTTTTTTGATGGAAGGTTTTGTTTGGTGATTGTGGAAGTTTGATGAACGATGGAATAAGTATTGGAGTTTTTTTCTTTTTCGGATGAAATTGCTTTTGTAAGAAAAAACAGTCGAAGAATCTTAGACATGGTAGAAAGTTGAGAACATTCTGGGAAGAATTTCTGGTCAGCGAATGTTAAAATGACACTTATCTAGAAATTCTAGAAACACTTTGAACACTTTTTAGATCAGTGCCATTTTAGCATTTGTAGACTACGAATTCTTCTCAGAAATGTCAAATTTTCTAGCAGGGATAATTATGGTTTTTCAGTATTATCATTCTTTACGAATAAAGCTTTCGTAGTTGTCAAATTGAATTATGCCAAATAAAAAATTTGGTTAAACATGAAACTCCATTGATTAGATCTTTACTAGAAACTAACTTGACCAAAATTATGTATATTAATTACGAGGCTATCTTTATAAGTAATCAAAGCCTATATCATAATTGTTATTTATTTTCTTGAAAAAGTGTAGCAACGATCTTTAACGAGCCAAAATGTTAGAGAAAACTCTTTTTATTTGATTGCTAATGTTTTGACAGATGAAACGACTTTTCACATCAAAATTTGAAATAATATGCTAGAAAACTAGCGTAGATTTCTTAAATAGCAAAAGTCAGACTTAAAATTTGTAAATTGACTAGAAGATCGGATCTGTGAGTCTCAACAAAAGTTATAACCCTTTTGGCAGTGGAAATTAAGATGACTGGTCATTATAAACGTTAATTCGTCTACTAGAGCGAGAAAAATATTTAATTTCATGTCAGGAATATTACTATTTTTTAAATGAATGAAATTATATTAAATTCTGACTAAAATGTGATCAATCTTTCTTTATTAATCACTCGTCCCTACAATATTTACATCGAAAATCAAATCAAATCAGCCAATACTCAATATCAATCAAACTCCTCTCCCATTGTCCCACCACAAAGCAAAATCCACGATAGCTCAATACCATAGTTCTCCATCTCTCTCAGCCAAAAAACACAGTGGGCCCCTATACCTAACCCCACCACGCACAAGAGTCCGACTCTCTTCAGAAGGTTACGCGTGGGGTGGTACTCAAGGACACTCGAGGGCATAATTAAAGGTACTCTAAGCCACGAGCGTCGCGCCGCGCAACGATTGTCTCGCCAACACAATTGGCCCTGCCCCGCGCGCGCGATCCATTTTCAAGTCTGCTGGCCCACTCGATCGCGAAGCGAACCTGCGAGCACGTGGGATGATGCGTTTTTTTTTCGCGGTTCGTTAAGTGGAATTAAAGGTGGAAGGCGCGCCGGAGTTAGTTGACCGGCTGATTGGACGGTGCTGATGATGCTGGTAACTCCTTTGCCTGCCTGATTATTTGCTGGGTGTTCTCGGGAGTTGATGTTCTGTGAAAGGAGGCTTTAGGCTGGATGGATAGGTGGGATCGTTTTCGTATTCATTTTAAAAGTCATGTTTACGGGTAATGTAGTGTTTTGACAAGCTGAATAATTTACACAATGGTTGATTGATACTTGTTATTATTTCTATTATTCTTTTGTTTTAACTTATAACTTAATAAAGCAGATAATCCGTCAAAATCTATAATCAAAACTCCATCAAAACTCATCTATCCAAAAGATCTGGCATTCAGCGAGCAGAAGACCAGCGACCCTTAAAACCCCCTGCTTGCATATATATAGATTCGCCATCGACGCGAATCGATTGCAACCGGATATTGGGCCAAACCCGCCTCGTCGCAGCGCTTCAGTTCTCTCTCTCTCTCTTTCAGATAGAATGAAGCTCCAAGAGAGAGGGAGAGAGAGGACGAACTACACTGTTAATGGGAGAGCGAGAGAGAGAGAGAGAGAGAGAGAGAGAGAGAGAGAGCGTCAGTTTCGATCTAACCGTGCTACACGTGCAATTTGAGGGCCCGAGAGAAATTTAGCGACGTTCGATCCGCCAATTTAACTTCGCCGGCCGATCGCCTTCGCTCGCGTACACACACACGCAGCGATCCGTACATATAAATAGCCAAACCGCGCGGGCGCGCGCACACAGTCAGAAATTCGCCGCTGTGTGAGCACAGATCGACTGTGCGGCCAGGCGATACCGGCTATATAGAAGGAGGAGGAGGCAACAAAGGGGGGCTAAAGGTTGAGGGGGTGCAGAGTGAGTGAGAGAGAGAGAGAGGCCAACCCGTGCGTGGTCAAGTCCCATTTACAATCCACTCTTACACACACATAAGCGCACGTATATACCAAGACAGCTCCGAGCGGTATATTCCTTCAGCAGCAGGTCTCCGCCTTTTGTGTACGCCAAGAGAGAAAGAGAGAGAGAGAGAGAGAGGCTACCTCTACACGTAGGAGCTTTCGCGCGGCTATCTGCCATGCACGATCGCAGCGCGAGCGGCACACACTACGTCATTACCTCTGCGAGCGCGCCGTGCAAAAGGAAGAGAGAGAGAGAGAGAGAGAGAGTCTAAGCCCGGCCAATCGGCGCCCGCGCGCTAATGAATCCGAGCCCGAGCCCAGCCAATCCCGCCACTCGCTCTCTCGCACGGATATACACACACACACACGAGTGTTCGGTATATAACCCGCGGCTAGGGTGCGCACGAGAGAGAGAGCAGGTTCGATCGAAAAATCTCTTTGGTTTTTATACTCGCAGAGAGAGAGAGGGCTTTTCTTGAGGAGAGCCCGAGGAAGAAACCGGTGGAGGGATATATAGAGTGTCGATGCTGAGGGCAGCGTTTACGGTGCTTTGTAGGCCGTTTGCCGGACGCGCCGAGTGTTGCCAGGCTTGTAACGTTGGAGATGTGGATGGATGTATGCGTGGAGAAAAACTGGGTTCGCGTTTTAGAGCTGAGGTCTTTGGGTTTTTTGGGGGAGGGTGGGGGAGATAGTGGAGGTTGAGAGGTTTTTGTCGGCGAGTTTGAGGGAATGGGTTTTGAATAATTTTTTTGCGGTTGGGGAGGAGGATGGGAGACCGGCTGAGGTTTGGAGAGATGACTGATTTATTTTGTTATTAGGTATTTTTGATGTAGCTTTGCGTGAAAATAATAATTTTTAGTTTGATTATTAAGCTTGCATAAATTAATGAATGTTTTTATTGATATAATACGTCTGATGTTCACATTTTGTATAGGAGTTTAAAAAGCAAACACTGTACACCTTCAGAAACCGCAATTTTAAATATTCAGTAGAACCAGTGCTTTATCCTGTAAATGGTTTAAAAATGAAAAAAAAATTCGAAAACTGAAGAAAATTACAATGTGTTAAGTAGAATAAGTCGAGCACGGCAAGACTTGTATTAAAATATTAATATTCATATAAAACATAATCAAAACATTATTAAAACCATATATGATTACGCAAAATTCAAAAACAGTCAAAATTACATAAACCACACATCTCACCCAAGAAATAAACACTAATTCCTGGTAACCGCAACAAAACCAAAAAATCCCACCAAACCCCTCTTAAAAAACTTCCGCAAACCCGCCAAAAAAAGAATCCCCAAAGCCCGTAAACAGCCATTTTGTATGACAAAACCGAGCTCCGGCGTTAATCGAGCCTCTCCCACCGACATTAAATTCGTCCCGCTCATATATAAACCCCAGCTCTCTCTCCTCGGCGACGATGCGCCTCGCGATATCGCCGCCGGTGGGCCGCTCTCCTCTCTCTCTTTCTCCACGTAGGCTCGCACGTTTTCGCGCAGACGCTCACGCGCTCCGCGCACATAAAGATACGCGCGTAAAGATATAGAGATCCAGAGAGAGAGAGAGCGTGGGGGCTCTCCAGCCTCTCGCGTGTGCAGGAAAGAGGTAAGTCTCAGCGTGCATATACACACACACAGACGTATACAAGGTTGTGTACGCGGAAACATTATGCGAGGGCCTTCGTGTATGTAAAGCGCTCGTACACGTAGGCACATCGAGAGAGAAAGAGAGAGAGAGAGAGAGGCGTTCGCAGGGCTATCATTATGGCAGCAGTAGACACTCCCTCCTTATCGCTGCTTTCCAGAGCGAGAGCCGAACCTGCGCTCGCTCGGCGTTCGCCATCATTATATTTTCCGCCGAGGTAAAAGGAAGGCCTGCCGTTCTACCCTATACATATATACACTCGCATATAAATGTTATATGCAGCTATATATCCTTCGGCCGTTGCGGAGGAGAAACCGGCGTCTTGCAAGAAGTTTTCTCGGAAGCCGGCTTTGCTCGCATCCGAAAATGGAGCGGGAGCGCAGAGCATTTCTCCGCGGGAGAGCGAAAGAGAGAATTTCCATTCGGCGTTTTATTATGTGCGCGCCGCCCACGGCCCCGTAGGTATACATGCGAGCGCTGGCCATTTTTGCAGGCGAGGGCGGCCGTGTTGGGAGGAGGGGGAGCCGCTAAAAATGCGCGCGTTACTTTTTTACTGCCGCCACGTTTCTTTGACTGTCCTTTTAGTGCGCGCTGCATAGGCGAGAAAATGTTTTTTTTTTTTTTTTTTTGGTGGAGTGGGATTTTTGCGGGTTTTATAGTGGAGTATGTCGGGCGAGAGGTTTTATATTTTTGGTACGCGACACGAATGTTGCTGGCGGTGAATATGTTTTTAGACTGTGGGCTGTTCGCGGAATGGCTTTCTTCTGGGTTCTGTGAATTCGGTGATATGAAAAGCGCCTGGTGCGCTAGTTAAAATATTGAGGGAACGAGAGCAAGATCTTGGGAGGTTAATGTCAATTATTGTAATAATGAATATGTCGTCTCTTCAAATTTTTATAAGCGTTGGAACAAATAAAGAGAAATTTTATTTACAAAAAGATTATAAGGCAACATTAATCCCGTCGAATATTTTTTGAGATTGTATTATATGTTTACGTTTTTTTGAAATTAGAATATCTTTTACAAAATTAAATGGTAATATTAAAGCTAGAAATTTGTCACTTCATTGGCTGATATAAGATGCGTTCATTTATATTTTATGTTTGTTTTAGAAATTATATGAGAGCCAACAGCAGTCAATATAAACTTCAATAATGTTATTTTATTTACTACACATGACAAAATAAAAAAGTCTGTTGTAAATGACAATAAATTTACAATTTTTAAAATTTTTTTTCCCGCACATAGCAGCGGTACACAGAAAATCAAATCTCAATGTCTAAATTTAAAAACGTGTTTCAAAAAAAATTAAACAGTAAAAAATCTGCTAAACCTGCGGCTTTTTTTAAGAATTTAAATTTTGAAAATTTTTAGGTTTATACTAAAGTGATGTAAGAGCTTTCTTGTTATGAAGAATTCCAAAACCTATTTTCTGGCATTTAAATTGAAAATTAAATAAAGATAAATGTATCTCCACGCTAAAGAAGGTTTACACGTCGTTTTTACGAAAATGGCGTCGGCTTAAAATGTGAATAGTCAAGCTTAAATATGATTCTAATTAAGTTTTAAAAAATAAAACAAGATTATATTTGCTTTTTTCTAGAATTCTAGTTGATAGATTGTATTTTTTTATATTGTAACTTTAATCAAATTAATTTAAAGCTTTAGAACAATGCTCTATTATTGTATTAGCCACTTTTTTTTATAAAAACTTATTTTTTTGCTTAAGGAGATTAGTCCTCATTTAGATGAATAGCAACATATCACTTAAATTTAGAATAAAATATTCAAAAAATTCCCTCTTGTCTTTATAATGTTGAGCACTTCAAAAGACATTAAAAGTGAGCTGCCAAAGTAAATCACTACATTTGGAGTACGAATAAGAAATGAAAAAGACTCTTTTGGCATTGCACATTTTTAACTTTACATATAATTTCAACGCACGACCAGCGTTCACAGTTACACGTCGGCCTCGCCATCCTTTATTTTCTCTTAAATCATATGGCCAATTACGAAACATGGCTCTTCAATGATGTTTTACAACAATTACGCATGCTTCTTTATTAGCGCTTGAGTATTCCGCCCATAACGCCGCAAGAAAATCTCGTACGCCACTTATGGCTTCTACGAAACATCGTAATAATTCAATAAACTTTTTTCCCCAACACACAAAGCCGTAAATTTCATTCTCATTCTTCCTCGCCGCTCAACGATCCATCTCGCTCGCCTCTCGCATCTCTCAACATCTTTGCAAAACCAAGCTTACGCGTCCTCTAATCACACGTTCTCAGGAGTAGCCGACGGTCCACGTGATACGTCACGTAACACCGAACCTCCTTCATCATCGATCACATCGCTAATTCCCGCCGACAGCCGATTTCCGCAACACACAACTTCCGCTTCGGCGCCAAATCATCCGGCGGATCGGTCTTAACACTTTCCATCGTCCGGGTTACGCTGGTTAAACCCGGCGCGCAATGTGTATGATCCTTTCCCTCGAATTTCAGAGCGGCGCGCAAAAAAGAAACACGAGCCAGCATCCAGCGAGAAAACGTCTAGGAACTCAGCGACGCTCGTAATGAGCGATAAGTAAGAGAGCCGGGCCCGTAATTGCCTCTGCAATTTCGCGAAGGAGGAACTTGGGGATTCAATCGGCATATGAAAAACCAACGTTACCTCACACTTCCAATCGAAAACAATGTTTACTCCGCAATGATATTACCGGGAATTTCCGATAACTCGGCGCACATAACATCGCGGAATTGCAGAGAATACATCGTGTGCGCGCGCGCGCGCCGATGAGTCATGAGGCGGACTTAATGAGCCGGCAATTTTCCGCGAGCGAGCTTTAATCACGAGAGTCGCGCGCGAGCTGCGTTAAAACGTGCGCTGGATTAGCCTGAAAGCCAATGAGCGAATCGCCGCTTTGGGAGAGCGAGGGAGGTGATATTACGTCGGAGGTTGGAGAAGTCGAGAAATATGGTGGGTTGGGGAACGCTTTGATTTTCCGCTGTCCGAGAGAAGTGGTTATTCGCGAATTATCGCGGCTTTGCGAAACTTCTTTGCTGATATGGTCCCGCCTTGTTTTCTTGTCGTTGGGTTGTGGTTGAGTAATCTTTGGTGTGGACTGCGTGATGGTTTCTTGAGCTTTTTACGATTTTTGTGTGATTCTTCGAGTTGAAAATGTTTAAAGATTAGTTGTAAATAATTTGTTATTTATGGTATTACGTTGAAAATGGTTCGAAGAACGTTTAATAAAGTTATTGCGTCGAATTACTAAAACATTATTAACTTTATCTTCATTTTATCGTTTAATCTCAAGCTGAAATTTTCTTCTGAAAGTACCTTTCGCACATTACGAACCTTTTTACAAAGCACAGAATTAAAAAGCACGTACTTAGCTAGAAGCGTTTAAATTAACAAAAACAATTTCTCAAAGTAGCCTAGAAATTATAATGACAGCCGGTCTTAAGGTGTCTGCTATATTTACTAGTATACGCCAGACGGTAAAGATACATTATTAGGCATAACAGATTTTTCCCGTAATTACATCTGCTCGCGGTATGAACCCGTTTTTCTGCCAGGCAACGCGCAAAAATCGAAACTTGATCTTCTTCGTCGTAACTTAGGCAGAAAGCGTTCGCATTCAACACTTAACATCTGTTATTATCCGTTATTACACACAGAATATTTTTCTTGTAATTGCACGCCCGTCGATACGAATCTTTTTTCCGTTTTCACGAATGAAAACTGAAGTACCAGCTGCATTAGCCGGTCTCATTTCGTTGAAATGATCACGATTATTCTCACTTCTGCCTCCAAAAGGTAATTCCGATAACCATGTAAATTCCACACTCTGATCGACCGTAACCATAACATGTATCACACGCAACACTTCAACCATCCTCCACTACTTCACCTTCTCCATATCAATACGATAACCCGTCGGCACACTCCCCAACACAGAAAATCCAATCGGTCACGAGGAATCCAACTCTACCAAGAACTAACCCAGCCGTGAGAGAGAGAGACACGAGCATGTGACAAAACAATCCGTTCCCATCGAGCTTCTCGGGCCGACTCGTCTCTGTCTATGTACAGAACGGTTATTCCATCCCCCGATAGAGCATCGGCAGTGTCTGCTCCTCGTGTGTCTGGGGCCGCGGCGGGCGCTGCCGCCGCCGCTACACAATCATTTCTATAATGATTGTCATTACCCGCGAGCGGGGCGAGGGTTATGGTGTGCCGAACGCGCCGAGGAGAGAGCAAGGGAAGAGAGCGAAAATCGGGAGAGCGAGAGAGGGACCGAGGAACAAAGTATATACGTCGGAGGTGGCTTTTTTTGTCGAAGATTTGAAATCGATAGTTTGGGGTGTTCGTTTTTTGGGCAGAAGGGGACAATTGTCTTGCGGGTCCTGTGAGGATTTCGCCGAACGATGGTGGGATGTAAGGGCTTGCTCTGGAAGGCTTTTTAATGATCTAATGCAGGGGTTTTGGAGGAGTCGGGTTGCTTAGAGCGCTGTTGTGGGCCGCGTGTGGGTGATTTGCAAGGTGGAAAGATGGAACTTAGTTCAGATTTTTGGTAAAAGTGGACATTGTCCATTTGATGATCCTCGGATTTATGAGATAACATTCATCACATAAACTTATTTTGTAATAAAATAGAACAAGAAATAAGGTAGAAACCAGGGTAAGAAAAAAGCCCCCGTCAGAAGCTCAAGCAGAGCCGCATCGATCCTGCCGTCGCATCAGAAAAGAACCGAGTCGCTCAGCTCTCCCGTCGAATTCAAATGAGCAGACACTCGCGCAGCAGCTCTGGTCCTTCTTCTTCCTCCTCGTACTTTCGGCTGGCGTGAGAGATAGCAAGAACGAGAGAAAGAGAGACAGAGATACATTCGTGGCCCCGTCAATTCTGGAAAGGCCAATTGCCTTCGTAGAATCGCGCGAGTTTCGCCGACTGTCTGTGTGTGTTCGCGTTGCGTCTTCGCGTACGGATAATTGGCGTAGAGAGACAGACCTGTGGTTACTTTGTAGCGGGAGAGAGAAAGAGAGTTCAGAAAAAAAAGGAGAACGAGCGGTTTTAGAGAAAATCCACCCGAAGAGAGCCAGAGAGAGAGAATGCCAATGCCACGATTTTCGTTTTGCTCCTCGCGCGGCTTTTTTTGCACAGGTCGAATGTGGCTTTTTTCAGCTTGTTTTTGTTCTTAAACGTCGGGAGGGTTATTTCTCGTTTTTTGCTTCTTGTGGGTTGCAGGCAAGACGAGGAATTTTGAAAAATGCTCGGATACGTGTGGTACTTGCGTGCGGAACGCAGTCTTCT
Organism: Eupelmus urozonus; assembly: GCA_900480035.1. Classification (NCBI taxonomy): domain Eukaryota; kingdom Metazoa; phylum Arthropoda; class Insecta; order Hymenoptera; family Eupelmidae; genus Eupelmus; species Eupelmus urozonus. Next base: position 22,737 of record UELX01001833.1, read on the forward strand.
TGGTGTGGATGATGTGAATGCGAAATTTGGGTGGCGCGTGTGTCCATGTGTGGTCATTGTAAAATATTTTTGGATTCTTCGTAAAATAGCTACGTTTCAAAAATTTTAGTATTCAGTTACATACAAGCTACGGTATTATCATAATAAATGAATAAAATGAATCGACGCTTAACTAACTCGAATAGATTCTTAATTCATAAAAACGTTTGAAATAAACACATAATTTAAGAAAGACTTAAATGGATAAACTGGACTCGAGTAATGAAGAATCCCATTTAGATCCAGAATTACAGTGATCACAAATGGTAAAAAAAGGCCGCGCTTCAGCCTCGGCCAGACATCCCAGCTGCGGTATAGAAAATCAAAGACAGCGCAAACCGCAAGAAATTTTTTATCCATACCATCCACTTTTCCATCTCCCTCTCCCGTCTACCCATATACGCATCCAGAGGAAAATTATCCCTGGAAAGAAGATATTCCAAGTCACTTCTAAAAGAGACTTTTTCCCATCGCCCAAAGAATACGCGATAAAATGGCTGATTGAACAATGGGGGGCCATTTATTTACGGGCGACTGGAGGCCCCGCGCTTGCGCACATTCACCTATACAGGCTCGTGTCCCCGCCGAGTGGAATGCAAGTAGCGAATTAACCTCGAGCGATGCCCGGCTAACTCCTCTGAATGGAAGATTACCGAGGCTATACCGTAGTTATCCTCGTTTCGCTCCCTATATACAGAAGAGGGAGAGAAAACTCAGGAGAAGACGCACACACGCGACCTCCCGCAGAGATGATTTCTGTCGTCGAGTCGCGTGTGATGCGCGTGTCGTCTTTGGAAGCTTTTGTTCGATAATGCAATTTCATCTCTATTATTAAGAGGCGATCGCACTGTTGAGTTACGGCTGGGAGATTAAGGGATCGTGTAAACATTTGCTCTGACGGCTTTGTATCTGGGCGAGTGAGATGTCTGAGGTTCGTTTGAGTAATTGACTGCTGAAGATGAAAGAGTTTTTATACTATGATTTGTAAGTAATTTGTGATTTAGGTTGCGTTTTTAGTAGCTTTAACTATTTACAGTTTTGAATAATTACTTATTTTTTACGGCTCGGATAGATAAAATTATGACAGCCATGTCTTTAGGGATATTACATAAGATATTTGATAATTGAATTAAATGAGCGTGTAGTTCATCTATCTTTGTTCACCTTCATTATAGAGATAATGCAATTTGGTCTTCATTAAATGTAATCATCTTTCACAGAGTTTAAGATGAATAAGTAATTGGAGAATTATTCAAGTGTTTTTGCATACGAACAGTTTCTTAGTACAAACATCATATTATCTTTACGCGAAAATCATTCATTATAAAATTTAAATCTTCACCTTCTGTATAAATAATGATACACTCCTTTTATACAAACAAACTACTAAATCTCTAAACATAATCTTATGTTCAGCAAAGATTTATAAGATTGTTCGCACTCACAAATTATTGTAAGATAAATGAAATTAAGAAATTTAAGGTAATCAATGGAAAGAAAATATCAATCAAATACAAATCCATTCACAATTTTCCTCCTAATCGCAAATCCACATTGATCCAGCCGATACACCAATGCTTAAAAAGCTCAGCAGCAATAGCTGCGACACAGAAATGCAAAAAAAGTACGAAACGCGAGCGAGCGAGCGCAACGTCCCTGGAACATCAAAGCGCGCTCGCGCGCGGGACGCCCCATGTACATCGCTGCCTTTCACGGCTGCCATTATCGCGTTACTTCCGCGTGGCCGAACGTCATTTGCCTCCACCCCCTCGGCTCACCCCCGCTCCCGATGATTTGAGGGCAACCGAGCCACACACCGCCGTCAGCTCGGCTCTGTATCTCCGGGGGTTGAGCGCAAGCTGGACCTGGGATTATTATTATGTTGTGCGCGTTATGCTGGATTGCGTTGTGAAATCGTTGAAATTTTGATTGAGAGGAGTGTGATTTTGATTGTGAGGATAGGTGGGATTTATTGGGAGCAAGGAAGCTAGGGTGTATGTGAAGAAATGTGATAAGTGGGACTTGAAGGGTTTAGTCTACTACTGTGCAAAAATTAATTTTTACTGATCACGATGTATCTTATGTTTGAAAAAAAATATTTATATCTCGATTTATGGAAAATCGACGCATAATTGTCCTACAAATAATATATTCTATCTCTGTGAAAATTTCCAGATGAATAATACAAATTTAAATGTTACATTTCTATGCTATAGCTCGAGGTTTTAGAATATTTACTTGGAATTTTTCATAAAGAAAGAGTATACTATTACAGAAGACAATAATGATATAGTTTTTTAGCAGTCACATAGCATGATCACTAGAAACTGAGTTTCATATCCTAATGAAATGATGTAACAGTCTTGTAATTACTAAAAATTACAGGAACTCATTACTTTCATCCTATATTCAATTGAAAAAGTATCTCATCGGTATGTTGTTTTTTCAACTAGAAAAACAAGTTGAAAACGAGATATTTTTTCAACATCAAAGACGGGATAATAAGGGTTTTCTAGTTTAACAGTAACTATAACGACATTGTCAAGACTGAAAAAGAAAGTTGTATCAAAAGTAATTTATTATCTCACTTATAATTTATTATAAAAATGAAAATAGAAAAAAAAATACTTTTAAATTTATACCAAAAGTCAATTATCAGTTAATTTTTTAAAAGAATATTTAAGAAACTGCGGCTCTATTTTTTTTAAAAGGGCTTTTAAGTTTATACTTTATATAACTAGATAAAATTTAATCATAAATACTTATTGTAATTATCGCTTCTAAAATTCTTTTAATAAAATAAAACTAAAATTCTTTGTAATCATAACAAGAATTAATATAGTATGTCCAAAAATGTCTCTAGTATATTTACACTGTTTTATATTATCTAAAACAGCACATAAATTCAAAATGACAACTTAATCATTCCGAAACAAAAGAAACTAAAGCTGTACTCTATCCACACAAAACACCATATTTCCATTCTAAAAAAACCCTCTCCAATCCCTCCACCTTCTCCTCTACAAAACCCACCATCCAACAAAATTCCTCTTCCACCCCCTCTCTTCCTTTATCGCATTTGCGTAAAACACTCACCAGTCTCCAAGAAACCCCCTCACACACCTCGCGATAAATCCCCAACGAACTCCCAGCCCACCCCGCGAAATTTCAAGATGGATTTATGGTCGATTATCCTGCGCTCGCTCTCGCAGGAGGCATTACCAACGCATTAGGCGAGCGCGTCGCGCGCCGATGAGCGACGCCCGCGCTCGGAAAATCGCTCTTACCCCCCATGCCTATATAGAGCTCCTGTAAGAGTCGTCGCGCTTATATATACATTAAGCACTCGGCGCGCTGGCGCTACAATTTGCGATACATTTGCACGGGCCCGGAGGAATCTTCTACTTATTTCCGCGGAGATGGAAAGCGCGCAGACTGCCGAGTTTCCCGACACGTTAATTCCTCTTGGGGCGCGCTAAGAGCTCTTTCTCGCGGCGCGCGCGCGCTCTTCCTACTTCGAGTTTCCGCGGAGGAGATAGAGCGAGGTTTTTCGACTCGAGATGCTGTTGGGAAATGTAGTAATGTTGGGTGAAGGGAAGCTCTTTGGCTGGGAGTCGAGGGGAATTTATTTTTGGATTGTTTAAAGGGGTTTTAAGGTGGATTGGTTTTTCGATAACTTTTATAGTGCTTTGCGTGAGGGGAGAATATTGAAATGTTGTTGTCATTGTTATTTTTGAATAATATTTAAAATGAAAATCAATGTTTATTACACGCGATTATTCAAAAACAAAATCATAATAAAAAAATAAGCGAAACTTTAACCACCGGGTTCCCCGGCTAATTTTTGCAGCTCCTCTGCAGCTTTAAAAACGCGAGCGGCGGAGAAAAAAATTTCTCGACCAATAGTCATAAATTTCGTTTCCTTTACAGTCAATTACAATGCTCCAGTTTTGCTGTCTGTAAAAAAATTGTGCGCCGCCGACGCCGCCACCACCTATACATATATATATACAAAATACTGCCTCTCTCTCTCTCCTCCTTTTTTTCGTGCAAAGTGGTCGAAACATTTCATTATAGGCGAAAATTGCTAGCGCAGTCGCTATTTGGCGCTCGCTCGGCGCTTGGGCTGTACACGCGGGCCCAGGGTTGTCATGGGGATGCGACCCGCCCTTTCTTCTAACATCCCAACAAGCAAATTACGCTGGGTTATATAGGCGCGGGAGAGAGGAGAGCTAAGCTCGTTTCTTCTTCTTTGGCTTGAGTATCTGTCTTCGTGTAAATTTCGTGTGATTAGCACAATTTTCTGCGAAAGTAAAACAGTGTTTTGAGGTATTTAAAATTATTGTGGGAAAAAGAGGAAGAGCCGCGCGCGCGCGCGCCTTTTATTTCCAGCTCTGTCTCTCTTTCTTTTACTGCCTTTTTACTGTCTATACCATTACTTTTTACTGCTCCCAGACGAATTCATTTGACGATTTGAAATCTTTGCTCTCTTCATCCCTCTAGATAAACTAAAAAACCTGCAGAAAACCCTTCGTACACTCTCCATACGCTATATAACCCACCCATCCCGTGGGAAACGGCAGCCGAGAGTCCACCCACTCGCCGCGACCCAGCTCTAAATAAATCCATAAAAGAAAGGATCACAACAGAAGCTCCTTGTCATCACGCCGAGTCACGAGCTTTCAGCCAACCTTGTTGTTTCAGCGGCCCATCCACATTAATCCCGCTCCTTAAAGAGTCAGCCCGACGTGCCTAATCTGTCATCGGCATCTACGAACTTTCCGCACCTCTAACTCGCCCGGCGAACGGAAATATAAATAAATCGGCGAACAATGGCCGAAAGGTTCCCGCAAGGTCGCACGCGTGCAGGTCTTAAACTATCGGTAATTGCGCGGCCGAAGATCGCGGGGAGAGACAAATCGCTTCCTGCTGCCGCGAGCCTCGCCCATTTTTGGACCGCGCTCGCAAGTGTATGTATATATACGTAAGTATCTAGGTTTTGCCGTGTGGGTATGTGTATACGTAAGCCGGAGAGCGCGTTTCTCGCGAGCCTCGCCCATGTTGAGCGCGCGCTGGTTCCCCCTTCGCGCGCGATTCTCCCACGATCTCTCGCGAGTGCGCGCTCGCTCTCTGGAGTTGTGCGGCTGAGCTCTGAGTGTGTAGGAGAGAGAGAGGGAGAGTAAGGCGGCACTCCCACATAATCGTTATTTACGTCGGCGATGGATTTTTAGAGTTAAGGAGGGTACGAGGAAGTAGGAGCTGAGGTGAGTGGTGTGCGTGAGTGGGAGTTGGTTAGGATAAAGTTTTGGGGAGGGTTGGGAAATTTTGGTGACATGGGGAATTTTTTATTTATGACAGCTGGAAACTGGTTCAGAAGTAAATAATTAAACCAAATAAGCAATTCATGTAATTCTGGAGATCATAAAGAATGGTTTATTCAAAGGATAATATTGGATCGATAAACAAATAACGTTATCATCATTTATATAAAGTAGTTACTCAATTATTCATTATTATGAGCAGGGTATAATATTTTTTTTACAATACACAATGAAGGATATTCTTATAAAATTAAACCTCTTATCATTCTAATTCTAAAAATAGTAATCTCATTAAATTAAAATACTTCCACCAGACAATACACTTGACTCTAGATAACGCAAACATTCATGACACCAACCAACCCAAAAAAAAAGAAAAAACACGCGATCCCCCCAAGACACAAAACCCACATAGCAACCCCGATTTCATTAAGACAGCAAAAGCCATTAACGACAGCAACTCAATACAAGATCAAAATAACGCTCTCTTTGATCAGCCAGCATCACCGCTATCCCTCTATATCCTCCCGCGGTGGCTCGTAGCGACAGCAGCTTGATTGGGCTCTCGCAGCTCGCCCCCCGCGGAGAGCCAGCTCGCTACCTGTGCCCGTGCGGCTACTACCTGCACGTATATATATATATATATATATATATATATAACCTCGCGCACGCCGGAGGGCCTTCGACGCATCCATCATCCAGTGCGACGACCACCTGTGGGGGGGCGCGAGCTAGCTCTCTCTCGACAATGCCGACGGGAGGAATTAAGAGAGCCGGGGCGAGGAGAAAGATCAAAGGGCCAGAGAGTGGAGGCACGCGCGAATCGCGTACTACTGTGCAAAGAGCGCTATTCGCGTTCATTACCGGCTCTTTTCTCTTCTGGCGCTTTATGCGGCTTAATTAGGAAAGCGGGGGGGTTTTGAGCGAGGTGGGGTTGGAGGTGTCGAGGTGAGAATTGCGGCCTGGGGAATAATGTTTGGGAGTAGGGTTTTGGGTTGGGGTGGTGGGATGATGTTGGAGGATTGGTGATCGATGATTGAAAGATCGTGTGTTATTGGTTTTGGGATTGCCGGATTTTTTAGAAAGGTGTGTTTGTATTTTGTTTTTTTGCGCAGGGAGAAGCGTAATAGTAGTGTAAATTAAACGTGGAACATCCTGGTGCCGGGAGAAAAGTTACCGTTATGGAGTTGTAAAAATTAACGTTATACTCACTATAAGTTTTATCAAGCTGAAAGGGTAGTGTTTAAATTTAATTATTGTAATTTTTTCCTTTGTCATCTACTGATTTAACCAATCAGATAATACTTGATTTAATTAATCAGAAAATGGGATTTATGAAAAATTTTTTTTTAATAATAATTCATTAAAATAGTTATAATAATACTAAATTAACAAAAAGAAAATTTTATTTATATCATTTAAAGTTATAGCATTGCATTTCCGAAGTAATATTGTTATCTTATTCTATACTCATTCGAAACTTCGTTTGCCAGAGATCCACCTATCTAAAACTACTGCGAATAAATCAATTTCTGAATTCATTGTTATTTATTAAGTGTAAATAAAAACAAAAAATCTAACTTCATAAGTATTAATTTTAATCTCAAAAATGTTACTATTATAGTAAATATTATTGCGTTAATTTAATCTTTCCTACTATAAACCAGAATCTAGAGCCAAAACATAAAATTTTGAAAACTATTTTTTATAAAACTGCACTAACGGACACCACGTAAACTTCATTCAACATCCTACCTTTGTGATTTCCATCATTCCTTGCGGTACATCAGGCACATCTTCACATTTCTTAGCACTGCACCCAGGCCAAGAGTTTATTATTATGACAGCACGCGCGCTTGGCGCTTGTATAACTTATTTTCTAAGAAACACTGAACACAATTGCCCGCCGTCACCTGACACCCAGAGACATAACTGCAATGCACGTTTTTCACGTGACTCCATATGTCACATGATTGTTACCTAGGACTTTTCATATAATAATTATACAAACGTGCGAAAAGGGGCCGAGCTTAATAACCTCGCGAAAAAAGTACTTAAATAATTCAACAAACTCGCGAGTAAGATGTAAAATATGAATCGACGATAATCCACCGGGAAAAAACATTTTTTTCGAGCAAACTCCGCAGAACTACGCCACGTACTTCTACAAGCAATTTTCTCTTTTTTCCCCAGCCACTCCCCTCTGCGCTAGCATACACACATGCACGGTGAAAATCGTCCGTCCGAAAAAAAAGCCTCGCTTCTCCAAAACGAAAAAAAAAGCAAGAGTCGGTCTATACACACAGCACGGCAATATAGCGCTCTCGCACGCGTCGTGCTACCATCGGGAGAGAAAATTAATCCCTCCGCTCTCGCGGACGGATTTTTCAGTGTCTTCACCATCTCGCGGCGATTCTCGAGATATCCGCGCTCGCGCGCAAAAGCCAGCCCCGTAATTACGCTATAGCCTCTCGATCGCATCTCTCGCGCACACGTATACATACACGAGGATATGGACGAGTCGCGAAAACGACGAGAGCAGCGCATCCGCCATGCTCTTTTCGTCCCTCTAGCCGTGCGGTAATGAAAGATTGCCGTGTAAGCGCGAGCTAGTGTGTGTGTGTACGTAAGGATGGAAAGCGGAGAGCGCCTGGAAGGCCCCCGTGCGATGGAAAATAATGAGGGGCTCCCGCGAGCCTTTCAAGAATTCCTCGCCCTTCTTCTGCTGTTTCTTTTTTTTACGCGAGTGTGTATGTACGTCTTCGTCTTCTTCTATTTTTTTTTTTTTTAGTTTGTCGGTGCGTGTGCGCACGCGCGAGGGCTGCTTTGTAGGCGAAAATGCCCTCGGCTTGTCACTGCAGGGCTGAGTTTTTACGATTTTTATCAAGCGGTGGGGGATATATAGTCGGCCATCCTCGGGCGGGTTAGCTTTCCGAGGAGGCGGGAAAAAATGTTAGGGCTTTGGTATATCGTATACGCGAAAACCAGATTTACATACAGGATATTGCGAGGCTTTTGGCGAGCGGTATCCTGTGCGCGCGGATAATTATCCTTTATTACGGGTATAATAAATCGGCGATCGATTTGTATCATTTGTCAGGGGGAAAAATCCGAATTTTCGAGGGAAAGTTTAATTCCTCGATTTTATTGTAGGTATTTTCAATAATTTCGCACTTTGTCTCCTGCGAAGGAGCCGACGGTGTGTTTACAGCGCTGAAAGAGCGCCGGGATGGAATTAGCGCGATAAATAATCGCAAAAGAATAACGTTAGGTTAATAAAATATTTGCGGAGCTGCATGTTTGCCGACCCTGCCTAGGTTATTACGCAATTTTTGTAATTTGTATTTCGAGCTTGAGAGGCAGGCATTTCCAAGCCTACGTATTACCTCCGTGTTTATATTACATCACGTTAAAAAATATGAAATTCCAACATACAAAGCCTCTCATTAGAATATATCGATTCTTAGAACGAAAGCAGTCTTCTAAGAAGCCGGAGTAAGAGCGCGTTCTCCAAAACACGGAGAGAGCGCATATATGCACCGAACGATAACAGCCACCGCTAAAAAAATCACTGCTCTCCGTGTCCTAATTACCGTCCCATCTTAATGAAATAAAACGTTACATCCCAAAGAAAAAATCCCCCCGAAAAAAACCATCACACTACCACGACAATACCTCATCATCTCTTACTCTTTACAGTTACCCACAGTCACCTAATCATTCACAGCCTCACGCGGAAGCTCGCCCAGAAAAAAGGGCACCTGCAATCAAAGCGGCTCTCGACGCATTATCGATTACGAAATCCGGCTATGTATTTCCCGCTGCTGCCGTCTCGATCCATTCTCACGCACGTCGCTTCTCTCTTTCACACGCCGCCGCGGGGATCCTGGAATCGCGCGCGGTTATGACGCCGTCACGATGTGGTGTCGCGAGAGAGCGACCGGCTGATTATCGATCGCTCGAATCCATTCGTGCCGCGCGGAGGCTAATAATCGCAGGAGTCCGGCGAGTATATGGTGGTGTGGTGTAGGGGAGTTATGCGGGCAAAAGTAAAAGCGGAGTTGTGTACGTGGTGTGCGAGACAATTTTTTGCGAGCTGAATGATGTGTGCGAGGAGAAAGGGATCTGGTTCTGAATCGGTGGACGGTTTTTTTGGAACGGGAAAATGGGTTGGTGAAGGTTGGTGCGAGTGTTTTTGGGGACGGATGAGAGTAAGGTTTGTTGTATGGAAGATATTGGTATTTTTGTAGTTGAGTGTAATACTTAATTTTTGAATATTTTTCAAGTGCTATTATCCTGGTAGAAATATCACCATTTGAAGCTAAAAAATAACTATTTTATAGCCATTTTTCTGATTTTAAACCATTAAATGACTATTAAATGACTATTTAACAGAATGGCTTCTACCAAGGCAATGAAAGGCCTAATTAGAGCTTAACTAATCGGTGTAATTTATTTTTCATTTGACAGTTTTATGTAATAACATATATTGACATTTTCAAAAATATTTCCTTTCGTTTTATTAAGCTTGATTGTTTTTTCTTAATTTTACGTTTTAAGCAGATATAATTTCAAATTGATTACTAGTATTTTCTCGCTTAGTATTTTTACTACTAATCTATGAACTTTTGAATGAATTTTCCCGGAATCTTAATTTGACTCTAATAAAGAAATTTTCTACTGATTTGTAAGCAGAACGTTGCAGGCGTTAAATTAGACTCCCATAAAAAATTCAGTGAATTAATAATAATACTCAGTATGTTCAAATAGAGCATATCGTTTATTGTTTTTACAGTATTTAACTATAGATATATCTTTAGAGAAAGTTACAATAAACAAAAGCAAAAGCAATAACTACTCTTAAAATAAAATGAATAAAATAGAACAGTTTTTCTTTACTACTAATCGAAACATCTGTCTACAGCAGAGACAAAAAGAAAAGGCGCGAAAAAGTGAAACTTAAGTATTCACATCTCCCAAAACACAGAAATCCACACCCAAACTTCTAGGTCACCAGTCTCCCTTACACACAAACCCAAAAAAATCTCCATCTCCAAAACACAGAAATCCACACCCAAACTTCTAGGTCACCAGTCTCCCTTACACACAAACCCAAAAAAATCTCCATCTCAGATCTCCCCAACTCCACCCGCCGCGCGACAATTGTCTTAGTTTCTTACAAAAAAAAAGCGAAAACTCCAGCCCCCGCTCAGCACGCATACACATCCATACTCCAAGTGCTATCCACCTCGGACAGCGAGAACAAAAGACATCGGGCCAAGTGTCCTCTTTTGCGCCTTAAGGCGCTCCATACACCTCTCATCGCTCACTTTCTTTTTTATCCTCCTTGCAGTCGCTTCTCTCGCGGTGCCTTTTTTCTTTGCCTTTTTCTTATTAAGAAATTACGAGGACGCGCGCGCGTACGCAGAGAAAGAGAAGCATTTCCGCTCGGAGCTATCAATCCGCGCCGCCGCTCGCGGGTGACGATGATTAATCGTCGGCTCTTTGTCTCGTAATAATGAGATTTCGGTTTGCGCAATGCGCCCCGTAGTACGCGCGCATTTTCTCCGAGCAAGCTCGCCCTGGATGAGTAGCCCTGTGTCGGCACGTTGCTCGTGGCTTATTTTTTTGCGTTACGGTATTATGGAGTGTTTTGCGCGCGGGGATTATCGGGGGAGAGTGTGGATGCTGGACAAATTGCGAACTTTGCGCCGATGATGATGCGAGTGAGTTGATGAGTTGTTGATCGTTTCTGAGTGTAAAAAAGTTTTGCTTGATCTGATGGAATTTTGGTGAATTTTTGGTATTTGAGCTCTGTATTGGGTAGATATAAATTTTTTTATTAATAATAAATAATGCTTTATTAAATAATTACCATATCATACCTACATAAAATTTTCAACTATAAAAATTATTATAAGAGTTAGGTATAAAAAATACAAAAAAAAATGTAATCCTTACTAACAATTTATTGAGCTTCTTTCTTTCTCCACCGCGCAACAAAACACAGCTTTCCCATCTAACCAAACGACAACCTCCATCCTCCACATCCATTCAAACCTCTCCCCATCCCCAGCCCCTTGTATTACCCATCGATGACATTAGCCTACAATAAACCGTAATTTTTGCAAACCCCACCCTTCCCCCCTTATCCTCCTGCACTCAGGCGCAGCGAGAGATCAAATAAGCAGAGCCGCCGCCGCTTCCTCAGCGCATACGTTGCTTAACAAAACGCGCGGCTGCATGCATATACGTGTGCATCGCGCGATACACACAATAGGATTTACTGTTAGGGTGAAGCGAGCGAAGAAGGCGAGACTATAAATGCGCTCTCGCATGCGTATACATATATACACTCGCTAGCCGGGACGCAGGGAAGCGTGGAACATTTGACTACGCGCGCGTCTCGGAGTGTCAGCCAAGCCCATCCTCTCTTTCTCAACGCATAGGAAATATTATAATTGCTCGCCCCGGTCCTGCAGCGAGGGGCCCTGGCTTTTTCCTCTATATGCGAGTGTGGATACAAGCACCTGGATGTATGTGGGAGTACTTTCGATTTGGGATTGTTGTGAGGGAGGAGAGAAAAAGTTGAGGTGCGCTTGAGGGAGCAGGAGTTTTCGAGGCGCTGTTGCTGGATTGGAATGGATGTGTGGGATGGTAGGTTTTTGTGGCGATTGATGCGCATGGCAGGCGGGATAATTTGGGTTTCTGTTTGAGAGAATTTTGTTGTAGTGTGCGGATTAGTGCCTATTAGTAATGAAATTCTTGTTGATAGTAGTAATTTAATTTTTAAATTATGGATTAACAAATTCGCTAAGCATACTTACTTGCCTATTATATACCTTTTTAAAGGTAAGCTTGTATTTTTGTTTATTTCTACATAATCAATAATTTAGTTTACTATTCAATTTATTTTTATATATACTTGATATTTGTTCAATGATTTCATAAAATTCTAATGTCAATGTTTAAAAGTTGTATATACTAGTACAATAAATAACTTCTGTCAGCCTATTAAAAATTCAACCAATGAATAAAGTGATCTAAGAACAAATTTTATATGTCTCATACAAAATAAAAATCTTTTTTTATTATATATTTGACATTTGATTTATTAATTTATTTTATAATATAAGATACAATTCCAAACACATATTTATTACCTGTTTTTTAATCACGTATATTTTTATATTGTAATCATTTTAGAACATGCTTTTTATTGGTAAAATATAACAAATAAAAACTTATGTATGCTTTTATACTAAACTAATGAAATATTCCATTAAATATGTTAAGGGTTATTATTAATAACTAGAGTGTTTTTTTTACGTATATTCATCATATTCACAGCATAATTTAGTTATGTAAGTAGGTCTCAAAAAGTTGACTATCTTTTTAGCAGATGCCTCATCAATTTGTAAAGCATCGCTTATGTAGTTTTTTGCAGCTTCTTTTTCTTTCAAAATCTTCGATTGATCAAGTGCAAGTTTCAATTTTTTATCTACTTTATCGTAATTGAAGTGAAAATGTTGATAAGCCTGCTCATTGATTAGTTTTTCATAAGTCGACTTAAGCGTTTCGTATGGTGCACATTTAGCAATATTCTCTACAGACTCAGTCAATACATAAAAATAACTGATGGTTCCTACAATGGTTTGTTTTTTCATTGCTTGAAGCTCTCTTGTAAACCATTTGAAGAAACTATATTTTTCGTTAATAATATTAATATTTTCTTCTCTTATTGGCAAATCCAGTGCTTTCATATAGGCTGCATGTTTAGCGACGTCATAACTCAAGGCCTTCTGAGTAATATTACTCTCCAATTCCACATTTATATCCGCTCCATACGCAAAAAATAACTCAGTGCAATTCTCACAAGGAATTGTCGGAATTCCTAGTGTCAAGTGCTTAGAGAGGGGCGAGCAATTGTCATTGTTTAGGCAGTTGACATCCGCACCCAATGTTAGTAAAACATATACAAACTTATGATTGCCACACTCTGCTGCATTGTGCAAAGGAGTGTTTCCGTGCAACTTGTCTTTGACATTAGGATCAAACGATTGCATCAGAAATAATTCGGCTACGCCATCTTGTTTGTTATAAGCTACGTAATGAATCATAGACATTCCATTTGTATCCAATCGTGTCAAATTTGGGCCGCATTTTAGGATTCTCTCGATCTTCGATTTTTCACCACCTTTTAAAACTTCAACCAATTGCATATTACCTTCTTTATTGTATAAATCGGCCCCAGCATCAAGTAAACTATGAAGAATATCTTTTTTGTTGGGCAAAAGAAAGCTAATTGGCGTTCGACCGTTTATGTCTTCTACATTGGGATCAGCTCCGTATTTTAGTAATAAGCTTACTATTTCTGGCATGGCCCATTTTACAGCAAAATGTAGCGCTGTAGAGCCGTCACGTTCGTTAAAAGCATTAATTTCACAACCACTCTTTATAAAAACCTCTGTCAGTTTGATGTTACGTCTGTAAATAAAGCTAGGTAGCAAATAGCCTGAATTTATTAACGCTTTGGTTATTAATTTAATAGTGGTTGCAGTCCTACGCGAGGAGACCATAATCGTTTGGGCATCTTTAAAAATCTCAGTCATAGAACTAATCACTGACAGAGGACTCCTGTTACGGTTGTCAGCTAAGTAGACGTCCGCCCCTGCGCAACAAAGAACCTCTAAAATATCTAGTTTCGTGTCCTTTACAGCTCGCAATAAGGGCGTTTCACCATAAATATTTCGCGCGTTTATACAGCAACCATTCTTAATTAAATAATGAACTAAATCATATCGATTGTATGAAACTGCCATGTGCAACAGCGTAATACCGGAATAGTCCTGTATTTCGTTTAAATTTACTTTACAATCACTTAATAGCTTAGTAATGTCTGTAATGTCGTTGTTTTCGAATGCAGCACGAAAGGAAGGTGAAAAGGATTTCACTCCTTTGTCGAAAGAGAATATTGACGATTCCATTTTGCTATTTGGAGAACTGATGAACGCAAAGCTGTAAAAGTATATATCTCACCCTGAATACTAGTTGTCCTCGTGCAGCGAATGACTGTTGCATGAAGACTATAGTAGAACTAAGGAACACTTCAGTTATTGTACGGCAATGCGCTGGTGGATTGATTCCCTTACTGGCCGTATTCAAACAATAAGGTGGAACCAGAGATTTTTCTAAAACAACAACAAATATGTAAAAAATTAATATAATATATTGGAGTTAAAGTTGTTATTACATTAAAGCATATGCTATTATGAAATGGATATTGAATATGTATAATTTTTTACAGATTTTATATATATATATATATTTATTTATAAAAAAAAATTTATTTTTATTTAACATTTTCGTGTTCTGGGTATTCATTAGTTTCGCAGTGTACAATGCGGTTACAAAAGTAGTGCCTCTATCTCCTAATTATTCATTCGGCTAAATACTTGTATTTTATAAAAGTAAATATTGGAAAACTTATGCATATGCATTTTTATATAATATATATTCGCATATGCATTTAATTCATTAAATTAAAGGGGTCGGATAGTCCTACTTTATCGACATATCCAAATTATATAGTTTTTTGACCATAAAATTAAAATATTGCGATATAAGCAAATTCAGGACATAGTTGCCCTCCGTAATGATATACTTTAAATCTATACAAATTTTTAAGTCATTATTGCAAAGTAACAAAAAATGGCATTTGATTGAAATTTTTTGAATTCGAATAAAAGTTTCAGATAAATGAGATATAATTTAAAAATTTC